>JAKCPI010019504.1:0-10220 GCA_023213315.1 Euborellia annulipes
ATAAGGCAAGCCAAACCTCAATGCTTTCCAACCGGCAAATTCTGGAGTGTCTGGAATGTTTTGCGCTTCTCCTTTTGAGAATTTTGGAACGCGAGGATTTTTCCTGGACTCCCCCATAACGTCCTGTGCATAATTTCGTTTCAAAATTCAGACGAACAGACAGACAGACGGATACTCCGCTATTATATATATATACTTATCTTGCAAATTTGTTATTAAATTTTATTTTTGTAATTATAGAAAAACATTTTGGAATTTAAAAATATTTTAAAAATATTAATAAATAAAAATAAATAAAATAAAATAAATAAAATAAAATATAAAATAAAATAAAAAATTTAAATAAAATAAAATATAAAATAAAATAAAATATAAAATAAAATAAAATATAAAATAAAATAAAATATTAAATAAAATAAAATATTAAATAAAATAAAATATTAAATAAATATAATCTTTTTTTAATGGATCTGAAGGGACAAAGGTGCTTTTAACGCAACACCTCGACAGCTACGTATTTCGGCTGCCTAAGGTCAAAGTTTCGAGATCAGAGCCCGAGTTCACTATGCACTAGATGTGTTTTGCCACCCAAGAAAAAATCATATAAGTAATCAATTAAATTTTCGATGTTTTTCATTGATAAAAAAAAATGTGGCTCAACCCTGCTGCTGTATATCTTAACAAAAAAATTTCTTGACAAAGAATAATTGTTTTTCTAAAGTGTGCAATATTTTATAAACGAATTTTTTTTTTTATTTTAATTCCTCCATATTGAGAACAAACTAAAAATGTTTTCTTTATTTCAATTAACAAAAAAAAGGGCATTAAATTCTCTTTTTCCTTTTCAAAGAACAAAAATATTATAAATCATATGAAATATATATATAAAAAAAAAAGTAAAAAGAGAAAGAAAGAAAGTCTATAATTTATATAATAAATAAAGAAGGACAGAGAGAGAGAGATTTTACTTTTCTTTAAAAATTAAATGAAAAGTTTAATCATTATGTTATTTCCTAATGGAATTTAATTATCGTCTTGAGCGAATAGCCAGCCAACAATAAATCGAATCGAAAGAAAGTTTCGGTTTGTGAAAAGAAAGAATTATTCTCTCTTTAAATTGAGATTTGTTTACTCTTTTTTTTTTGTGGTCGGCCAGAGCTTTTTTTTTTAAACAAAATTACAAGTTATTAATGGCTTTTATAAAATAAACTTCTGTAATACTAGAACTTCAAAGATCCCAATGTGATCTATAATTAAAATCTCCCAAATAATAATCTCTTCAACGCACTCTAAAGCCCGGTCCACACGCTACGTTTTGCACAACCTTTTAAGTCTGCGCGGTCTCAACACGTTGCAGTTAAAACGTTCTAATTTTGAGTGTCCAGACGGTGCAGTCATATTTGTATTTTTTGCTCCGTCTTGTGTGATATCGTCATGGGGGAGGTTCTCCTGTGGTCAATTTTTGCATGCTCTCTCGTTAGAAAAAAAAGATTAGAACATCTTAGAAGAACCGGGCGTTCGAGGTTGCATAGATTTCTCTGAATTTTACTAGCGGAACTTTTCCTACAGCTTCCCCCTTTTTGCCTCCCTGTTACTATACTCCTTCGATTTAACACGCCAAATACATGGGAAACTTTCATAAAGTGCAATAAAATCAGTTAAAAACTCTCTAGAACATTGCCGAAGGTCAGCTATCGTGGAGTGATTAGGAAGAAAACTGAGGAACAAAATGATTCGGAACATGGAGCAAGCGTCCACATGCACCGACTTGTCCGCACAGGTCATGGATTTCAAAGCTAATTTGCTCAGTTATCGCTGCAACTGTACCGTCTTCCCGCCGGGCTCAAAACTGCGCAAATTTCCTGTCCACACGCAACGTTTTAACTGCAACGTGTTGAACTGCGCAGACAAAAGGTTGTGCAAAACGGAGCGTCTGGACCGGGCTTAACATGCAGAGAAGTTGCAACCCTAGCGAAGCGCTTAAATAAATAATTTTTTCTATTCAATTCACTTGAACTATAAAACTTTCAATTTCAAACATTTTTATTAAATTTAATTTAATCATTATTAATATTAAAGAGATCAAATCTTACAATCTAATAACACAGGACAAAAAAATGACATTTTTTAAAAATTTTCGTTCACTTCATCAATCAATTCTTATTAATTTTGGGTTGTAAAAAACGATATATGACAAAGAAAGATTTTTGATTGGCTCTTGTTTTAGAGATATAGAGATAATAAAATTTCCATAGAAAATATGCTCTAATTATGAATTTTCAAGATTTTTTAAGACATCACTCCTTAAAAATATTCAAATAGTTAAAATATTGATATAAAAAATATTCAAGTTTCAACCCTATCGGAGGTCATTTAGATATGCCTCGAACGACTTGAAGTTTTTTTTTTTTTTAGCTTTGGACACCCCTAATACAGTGTTTACCATCTCTGATAGCAAAAAGATATATTTACGATTTTATATAGTTCTTTAGCTTTAAAATTATTATTAAAATTAACTTTTTTGTAGCCCTCGGGGCTTGGTGTAGGGGTTAGCTTGCTAACCTCCTATACTAAACGCCCCAGGCAGTCCGATGATTTTATTTAAGCCATTTGGATTTCAAATGGCTTAAATAAGAATGCCTGAACCCCCAATATATATATTAATTACAACGGTTATCGTCTAAAGTCTTAAATGGCCTAAGTTGCCGAAAAGACTGTGTGAATGCGAAGCAACTCTACTCCAATTTATTATTTTTTTAAATTAATAATTATCATCATTCAATTGCGAAGCAACCATACTCTAATATAATTATTTTTTTTTAATAAAATTTTTATTTTTTTTTAAATAAATATACATATTTCTTTAATTCACTCCTAATTCCATTTTGGATAAAATAAGCAATAATTAAATGAGACAAAAAAATACTATCAATAATCTAGAAGAAATTGTTAATTTAGACTCATTTAAAGAAGTCGAGCTTGAATATTTGAAGTTTGAATATCGAGGGAGAGGGAGATGAGGGTTGAAATGACGTAGAGGAGAGAGAGCGAGAGAGAAGGGTTCGATCATTTCCTCCGCTAATCGGGACCGATTCATCATGCTCTGTCGGGCTAATAAATCGACGGTTGGGCTGACACACAAGTGAGAGAGAGAGAGGTCCTTCCCCCTCCCCCTCCCCCGCCTATAAGCAGTCAGTTTGCCAATCACTGTTGTATGTGTGCTCCCCCTCCCTTCAATGCATGTGTTGGATTTACAACCTCCCATTTGCTTTACAACCAATTCAGACTGATTGAGAGGAGAGGAGAGAAGGGATTGCTGTAAAGAAGGAGTTGTGTGTTGTGTTGTGTTGTGTTGTGTCCTTCCCAATCCAATCGATGCATGCAGGCATGCATTAAATCCATTATCTCTATTCTATTAATTATTATATAAACATGAACAATAGATGAACTTATCAATCCTAAATGTTGATTAAAAATAATATAAAATTCATCTGGAGTATAAATTTCGAGACCCTCTTATGCCTTAAGGTTGTTCGGATAGTACATCGTAAGTCATAATAGAATCTAAATTTTTTTTTAAATAAAATTAAAAATTTGAATGCCAAAATTCCATATTATAATTTAGTCGTGACCTATTATAGTTTATAATTGTATTAAGTTAATAATTTAATTACCAAAAATAATAAATGAATGACTTTTGACTCGAGCAGTATTTCACGTAATATAGAACTGGCAACATTGCATTCATCAGCTATCTATTTTAAATCTTAAACGCCTTAAATTTTATTTTATTTAATATATTACAATGTTTAATGCAAATCAGTTTAAACACTATGGACGATTTGCGAGAAAAAATATCGTAAAATTGAAAAAAAAAATGTAACTGACAGCGAGAAATGAATATTATTTTATGCGGCGTTGCCAGAGTGGTCTCAGTCTCGATTTTTAAATATTGGCGACTGTCATTTTGGAGAATTTTTTGACTTTCTTGTTAAAATATCTTTAAAAGCGGTCGGCAGAAACTTTTGATTTTATGTTTAACGTATTCCTCGGAAGTGAATTGATAAAATGTAAGTTTTTTGTTTTTGTATCTATTGCAGAGGTGGCTATATAATTCGATATGTGTGCATTTCGTCGATATTCCCCATAGACTACATGTTAAATTTCAATGTTTTAATAATTAATTACACGATAACCCTGCGTCAGATCTGCTTCAAAATTTTATTTTAATCGTATTTGATAGTGATTAATAACATATTACAAAATTAGCTTATAATCTAACAAAGTGCTTTAATGTCCAACCTTAAGAAAGTACAGTGCCAGGGTGTACGTCAGTCTGTCTGTCTTTATACAATCCGAGCCCCATCCCCGATATCACTAAGAAAAAAATAATAATAATAATAAATAATAAAAGTTTAATTTATTCATAATTTACAAAATTACAATTACGCTCGTGGCGCTGTAATTTTACAATTAATCTTGCGGCTTCAGACCTAGGTCTTTTATCCTGTGAGTATTCTTCTTCTTTGTTGCTTGATATTGTTGCGTTTGTATTTTTATTTTCGGAGAAAAGTTAAAAAAAAAAAAACTCTGGGCACTTTTAAATAAAATTAAAATAAAGTAAGGGAAAGGGACTAAGAAAAAAAAAAAAAAATTTAATTATATAACAATTCTTATTATTTTTCATTTGAGAGATTTATTTAATTATTTCAATTAATTTTAATTGGCTTTAATCTTTCAAAAGGCTTTTTATTATTTTTCATTTGAGAAATTTAATTTATTAATTAATTTAATTAATTGGCTTTAATTTGTCTTAAAGCACGACTAAAATTCAATGCTTTCCAATGGGCAAATTCTGATTTTTCTGGTATTTTGAGAATTTGTATTTTTTCTGGACTTTGCATAACATTCTATATAAGACAGCAAAATTTCGTTTCATGAATTCTAACGGAAAGTTGTTGACAGACGGACACTCGGCTATTATATATATAGAGATGCTCTTTAAAATGTATATTCTCATTTTACCCTTGAAATTGTTTGAAGTACATTTTACTAATGAATTTTTTTTCTTATATTTCTAACTAAATATATGTCGAAATAAAAAATCTGGTATGACAAGCACAGAATTTTCTCTTACCTTCGGTTGTGTTCTGTGCTGGCCACACCAGTTTCGATGGCTTTGCTTTTATATTAATATTATAATGGAATACTAGCCGAAGGTTTAATAAGCATAAAAAATGTAAGAAATATGGAGTGGACACAATTAATAATTTTATATGTAAATGTTAAAAGAAAGTTTTTTTTTTTTTTTTTGTGTGTGTGAATTCATTGATTTACTAACAAAAACAAGCATTGAGTGTGTGTGTGTGTGTGTGTGTGTGTGTTGGTCAAACTTTGCTCTTGTGCATTGACCCATGAATTCAACCCCCGAATCCTCTCTTCATCCCCCTCCGCCCTTTCAAACCGTCCACTCCACTCCAACATGACTCCATTATCTTTTTTTTTTTTTTTTTTTTAAACGCTACTCACGCATATTTTAATGATATTCAATGAAATTAATTGTGCACATTTAGATCGTTTATGTTATTATTATTATTATTATTATTATATGTGTGTGTGTGTGTGTTTTAAAATATTAATTCAACACGGAGAATTGTTTGAATAATTTTAAATGACTTTTGTAAAAAAAAAAAGAGAAGAATTATTACCCCAATTTTGATACGATACAATCTTGTAATCAAATTATTAATGAAGAATGCAAAAGGCTTAGCCCCTCGCCGAAGGAAGGCGACCCGGATAGTTATCAGCAGAGAGCGGATTTACATTTTATTGCATTATTTTTTTGTTAATAGATAGCAATATGAAATTTGTAGTATCGATACTAATTACTTAGTTACTTAGTTACTTAGGCGACCCGTTCTTCAGTGCGGCGGTTTGATGCACGCGGGTCCCAACTTCGTTGCCAAGCGTCTCTATCCCTTGTTAATGTGGTCCAATGTTGGATTATTTTTAAGCCGTTAGGATGTCGCTTCGTGTTCCTATGGTCAATGGAATCCGCCCAGCGGATTGGAGGTCTTCCTACAGGTCTGACTTGGTATCGGGGGGTCCACTCCTGTAAGGATGTGCTCCACCTCTCGTCATTTCTTCTCATGAGATGGCCCGCCCATTTATGTTTTGACTCATCGGCGAAATCCAGCATATCCTTCACTCCGGACATTTTTCTTATGTCAGAGTTGTGAAGGTTATGTAGGCGTTGAGTCCGAAGTGTTATGCCCACAAGTCTCCTCTCAAGTGCCGCCTGGATGGTTTTAATTTTGTTCTCATGAGCCTTCGTTAGCGCCCATGTCTCACAGCCGTAGGTGAGTGCAGGCAGCACTGTTGAATTGAAGAGATCGGTTTTAAGCTTGGGATCGTTGGTTGCCTCAACGACAGTGCGAATAGACCCGAAGGCGGCCCAGCCAGCTTTTCGTCTTCTCTGGAGTTCCGGCATTAGATCATTTGACATTGTCAGTAGCCTGCCAAGGTAGGTGAATTCCTGAACGTCTTCAAGCGGGTGGTCATCTAGTACGATCGGGTCGTTCAATGCAAAATTATTTCGCATGACCTTCGTTTTGTCGATGTTGAGGATGAGCCCAGCTTTCTTTCCCTCTGAGTTCAATGAGTTCACCATTGACATGGCCTCTCCCGGGGTAGCGGTGACTAGGACAACATCGTCGGCGAACCTTAGATGGTTTAGCTTCCGGCCATTGACTATTAAGCCCTGGGTCCAGTCGCAACGCCTGATTACATGCTCCAGGCATGCCGAAAACTGAGCTGGCGATATAGGATCTCCCTGACGGACCCCCCTTGCAACCTGAACCTCTATTTCGCGATGGTAAGGTTTGAATGTTGTGGAGCAACCAGTATAACACTCGGTAAGAAGTTCTATATAATCTTTGTGGACGCCCTGTTCTTTTAAAGCTCTCAGATGAAGCTGTGTTCCACCGAGTCGAAGGCCTTTTTATAATCTACGAAGGTCAGGATGAGAGGCATCTTGTATTCTCGAGATATCTCGATGAGTCTTGAGCACGAGCTGATATGGTCCAGAGTGCTGAAACCTCGTCGAAAACCCGCTTGCTCGATTGGTTGGCTTTCCTCCAGAGTATTCCTGATACGGGCATGCAGGCAGCTGGTGAATGCCTTGTAGATTACTGGGAGAAGTGTAATTGGCCTGTAATTGGCCAAATCTTCCCTATCTCCCTTTTTGTATAGGATGACTGCTGAGGATGTTTTCCAAGACTTGGGTGTTACTTTTTCTTTGAGATATCTGTTGAAACGATTTTTTAGTGCAATGTAGATTGGAGCTCCGCATGCCTTTAAAATTTCTGCTGTTATACCATCCTTCCCAGGTGCTTTTCCATTTTGCAGTTTTTCGATTGCGTTCCGGACCTCAGAGACCAGGAAGTCTGGCTCCGATGCAGGAGTGGCCTCATTTGGTGCACATGGAACGTATCGATACAAATTACATATTTTAGAAGCTATCTATCAAATCCTATATTGCACGAAAATCCACGTTTTGGATGTTATAGCATGAAATTCCATTTTTATTGCACGAATTTAGACTTTTTATATATTTTATTTTATTTTTTGATTAATTTTAATTACAATATAATCAAATAAAGGATGAATCAGTTGACAAAAATATGTATATTAAATACTTTGTATTTAATATTTCATTTAAATCATTTTTCTTTTTCATTTCATTCATTCTAGATAAAGTTACCATAATTTGTGCCCAGATCCGGACAGACGACCTTTTTTTTAAGTAAATTTTTCCCGCTTGACTTAAATTAGTTAATTTTTTTCTATTAAATCCATTTCATTTTAGTAAATTTTCCTCACTTTTTGGCCTCGTTTTCGGTTCATATTAGTAAAATCCGAACATTTCTCCTGACTGTCCGGACGTCTGGTAACCCTAGTTCTGGATTGTTAAATTATTTAGCGGTGTGGGTTTTATTCGACACAACCATTTTTTAAGAAATATTTATATTTTATTTATGAAACTACCCTTATAACTTCACCTCCCTTGAATTTGAGCCCAGGTCCGGACAGACGACCTTTTTTTTAAGTAAATTTTCTCCGCTTGACTCAAATTAGTTAAAGTATAATTGACTTTTTTTTGTATCAAAGCTCCATTTTTTCCGTCATAGGCAAATTTTTGCCCCTTCCGTTTAGATCATTTGGGCTTTATTTTAGCAAAACTTTGTTTGTTTTTTCCGACTCTTTTTTTTACATAAATTTCTCGATGCATCCTTGAGGCGCGGCCTGACCACTGATTTAGAGGTTTGTGGAACACACTTTTTTTTTGGATTCAGGGGACCTCAAAACGTGAAGATCCATTGAAATCTCGACATCACATTTTTGACATGATCGTCATATTTTCTCCCTTTAAATACTGTATTAACATATATAGAGGTAAGAGAAAGTAAAAAATTGTATCCTATCCTATCCTAACAATCACAGAATAATTGCTATTACGATTACTTCCCAGTATACTGGTAAGGCGAGCTATTCAGCTAGTAGATTAATCAAAAATAAAAAGAAAAATGCAAAAACAGGGCCTATAAAATAATTAACAAATTCATTGTTTTATAAAACAATTTTTGTTTTTTTTCTTCATGTTATATACCTAATCCAATCTAAAACAATTGTTAGCATGTTTCTAACAAAACATTGTGTGTATGTGATAACATTCAGCTCTCTCACTTTGCATGTGTTTTTATTTTAAATTATTCAAAAAGACATCGAGAGAGAGAGATAACCTTGTTAATTCATAAAATGAAATTGGTCTTTTCTAAATATCTACCTGCATTTATTTTTAATTTTTACAAAGTAAGAGACGCAGAGCAGGGGGGGAGGGGGCGTTGACACATTCAATGCCCAAAGGGGTCGTTTGTTCGAACTTCTTCTATTAATTAATGTTCTCACATATGCTTATTTTGCTTATATTTCTGGAAGTATTCATCGAATTAGAATGAGGATTGGCAAATTTGTAGTCATCAGTGGGCCTAAGAAGGTATTCAAACTAGAAGTGAATTGGACCGCAGGGAGCGGTAAATTATTAAAGTGGAACTTTTATTTGATGGCCTCAAATTTTTTCGCTCTTCTATCAGCATGTCGCGTTACAAGCCGTGACGTCAAAGGCCGTGACGCTACAAAACATGACGTCACATGCCATGACGATAAAAATTGAAAGTTGAAATTTAATATATATGACGAATTATAAAAAATAATTGTGAGATTTAATTATTCAATTTTTAAATTGATAAAATATAATTTTTAAAATAATTTAAAATGATTAAAATCTTCAATTACTAAATAAATATTGTTCTCAGTTTTTAACATGCCTCTATTGATTTCCCATTTTCCAATTATTAAGTTAAGATTAAAAACGCGATTTTAATACCCTTAATTGAATAATTTTCTGAAAATTTTCAGTTAAACGCCTACGATCCGAAAAAAAGTTTCACTTGCATCGTGGTTTCATAAAACCACACAATGATTTTATCGTGAGCCACGGTTTTCTCAGCTTCCTTTGAAACTCAACCATAATAATTAGGACGATATGCTCTAGGCCTAGAGCAAATTTCATGACAATTCGTTCAGTAGTTCCGAAGTTATTCGTCAAAAATGAAAAGAAAATTGCGTTATTTCAAAGAATATATCGAGATCTAATTAAGTATTTAATTTAATTAATATATTTAAATCTCACAAATTTTTAAATTTTAATTGCATAATAGATTAATTGCTTTGATTTTGCGGGATTTAGGAAGACTAAAGAGTTTGATGATTGACCATCAAAGTAAAGCTTCAAAGGGGAAATTTATTATAATATATACAGTAACAGCCAAAATAAAATATAATAAAAATTAGGCAAGGAAGTTGCAAAACTTTCCCTCTATATATAACTATCCAAATATGATTGGGAAAGTTTTGCAACTAGGTTGCCTATTTTTTCAATTCTTATTTATTTCTGATAATTTTTAAATTCTCGTATTATAAGATTTATAAATCAAAGAGGGTTAGAGAGACATTCAATCTCTTAGAAAATATCCGCTGGGAGCTCTCAATTCTCTTGAGTCAAGTGAACTTATTTATCTTTTCCTGTCTATCCCGAAAACAAGTAGTATCTATTATTGTGGTGTTGTTGTTGTTATAAATAAAGAAAAAAAAGATATTAA
>JAKCPI010019506.1:0-12992 GCA_023213315.1 Euborellia annulipes
CAAACATATTAGTTTACATTAGCAAGTCAAGAATTGAGCGTCTCCTCAAGGTACTCCCCTCAAAGAGTAATAGCTTTTCTGGGCCAGGAAGTGACGGAGCGACGACATGAATGTCCGCGTGCCAAATAGGCTCTTTAGTTGTCCCGGCAAATGGTTGTAAACCCGAGAACAGAGGCAGATGGGATTCCTCTCACTTCGGGAAAGCTTATGGGATGGAATACGCAAGTCTCCCCATTCCGAGTACGATAGGAATGGTTATAATTAAGTCGGGGGAACTCACCGGATCTCATACTCAGATACATCATCGCCTGGTATATGAGTACACCAGGCAATGTTAGAATTTTCAATTCTCTAAAATCTCCCTGCATGGGCTTCTTATACCGTAACCCCCGAGACTTCTTACTGCCCTCTTCTGCAAGATAAAGAGCCTCTCCCAATCGCGATCCTGTCCCCAGCACAGTATATTATAGGCAATCAGAGAGTGGAAGTTAGAAAAATAATAATTTCTTGCCGCCTCGATGCCGACCACAAGATAGAGCCTTTGAATAGCGAAAGAAGCCGATGACAACCTTGGGCATAAATAATCTATGTGCGAACTCCACCTCAATTTGCTGTCTATATACGTACCCAAAAATTTTACATTACTAGACGAATCAAATTCTCCCCCAACGAGACCAGCGTCACCAACACACCCCCTTATAGCAAAAGTTAACTACCACTGATTTTTTCTCATTCAAGATCATTCCATTAGAACCGAACTCAGTCGTTCAGGTCCGAGAGTCTCGTCCTACAATCCTCCCGAATCCGAACTGAGTCACTGCCACAACACAAGAATGAGGTGTCATCAGCGTACATAATAAGTTTGTCAAATTTAGCACCACAGGATAGATCATCAATATAAAGTAAAAACAGCAAGGGACCCAAAATTGAACCCTGAGGAACACCAGACTTAATATCCCGAAGTTTAGATCTATAATTATTTACTTCAACTAGCTGAGTTCTCCCTTGAAGATATGATCCCAACCAATTATTGACCAGACCCCTAAAACCGTATGCCTCAAGCTTCATCAATAACCTAGAATGGTTCACAGTGTCAAAGGCCTTGGTCAAATCCAAGAAAATCCCAGTGACACTGATTCCCCGGTCAAGACAACAATATATATGATCAATAAAAGAGACTGCAGCAGTCAACGTTGAGTGACCCGGGCGAAAACCGTGCTGTTCAGGTGTGAGAATATCAAACCTTAAAATAAAATCCAGCATTCTGTTATATATAACTCTTTCTAGTATCTTGGAAAAAACAGACAGCAATGAAATGGGTCGGTAATTCTCAGCTTTGTCTCGAGGTCCCTTTTTATGAACAGGTATCACCCTAGCCACCTTTAGAACGTCCGGAAATCTACCCCGCTGAAAGGATTCATTAATCAAATAAGTCAAGTGATTCACTATGAACGGCAAAATTGATTGTATAGTTCTGGGGCTTAATTCATCCAAACCAGCTGAGTTTGGAGATTTGAGATTATTTATGAGACCGGCGAGCTCTCCAACTGTAACAGGGGATAAGAACATAGACGGATACCATGAGTTCGTCTTAAATGTATAGTAGTTTTTAAACTGGCACTGCTCTCCTCCAAGAGAGCACTAATCCCATCCACAAAAAAATCATTAAAATAATTCGCAATCTCACCCATGCCGCCTCCTCCCTCGACTCCCACGTCCAAATGATCAATTACAAATGTACAATTATCTCGTGTTATTCCTTTTATAATATTCCAAATAGTTTTAGTTTTGTTAGCAGAGGTATTTATCAGATTATTAAAATATGTCCTTTTAGCAATTTTAATTTCCTTCCTATATTTTGTTTTACAATCTTTATAGTAATTGTCAAGCTGTGGATCACCTCGAAATCTATGGAGATACTTCAATCTCTTGGATAATTCGATTATGTCCCTAGTAATCCATGCACTAGAGGGAGGTTTGTTAGTGGGGTGAATATATTT
This sequence comes from Euborellia annulipes, assembly GCA_023213315.1. NCBI lineage: Eukaryota > Metazoa > Arthropoda > Insecta > Dermaptera > Anisolabididae > Euborellia > Euborellia annulipes. The sequence goes on from JAKCPI010019506.1 coordinate 2,001, forward strand.
TAGCGGGAAGGCCATATTAAAATTATATCTCAAGGAGTCAATAAACATTTTAAATTTTAAAATCAATATCTAAGTTATCATACACAAAATTAAAGTCGGTAGTTTGAGTGAATTTAACAAAATTATCCATGTTATTTTGGGAAAAAATTCTTTTATAAGAAGCTTTAGTAACATGCGAAGTATGGTTAAATATTGACATTGTGATAGCACTGTGGTCAGAGAGTCGATGATCCACAACATTTGATGTAAATGAGTGAGGATCGAGGTTAGTATAAAAGTTATCCAAGCAAGATTGATTCGTCTTAGTGATTCTAGTAGGATCACTTATTGATGGTGTTAATGAATAGCTACAAGTAATATCATTTAGCTTCCTAAGGTTACCACTATTCTCCAAGAAGTTTACATTAAAGTCTCCACATATTACCAAAGAAAACCCCGAATAATGTTTCTGAATATAATCAAGACATTCATCTAGTTTGCTACAAAAAAACATCGATATTCCCGTTAGGGGATCTATAAAGAACAACAATAATCAATTTAACACCTTCACAGATTTTCACAGCTGCACATTCGAAATGCAATTCCACAGATTGTTTGGAGAACCATGGTAAATTGATACATCTTATATTTAATTTACAGTAAATAGATACACCACCATGTGCCAAAGTAGTTCTGCAATAAGAACCAGCCATAAAGTACCCCGGCAAAACTGCATACTCATCCCGCTTCAACCAGTGTTCTGTCAAACAAACAACCTCATACCTATTAGCTGCCAAAGCAACTTCTAACTCCTCCACCTTGTTCCGAATCGATTGGATATTCTGAGTCAGCACAGCGAACACCCGTCGACCATCACCAGAGGAGAACCGCTTCGGTGGTTGTTATAATGAGTATCCCTGGTTGATTTTTCTCTGCTGGTTATCGAGTATTCTCTTGTAGGAAGGACACAAACGATTCAAAGCGCTGTGGTTGAAGTCGACATCCGTCCTGAACCTCTCAGAAGCACTCTTGCAATTAGTACACTTATATTCAGTTTCGGGGGTCTTACAATCCGACTGTGAGTGATCACCCATACAGTGAGGACACATCTGCTTGTCACTATTACACCTTTCTGATATATGTCCATATCTTGAGCATTTGTAGCACCTCAATACCGGAATATGATTGAAAACTTTACACTTCTTCCATCCGATATTAATTTTATTGTCTTCCAAAATATGTTTATGAACCTCATGGTTCACCTCAAGAATCACATTCACTTCATAACCATTCGACAATGGTTTTCTATGTAGAATCTTCAGTGATTCTTTATCGCCCTCAGATATATTATTTTGAGAGCAAATTTTATCTATCAATTCAGAGTCACTATTGGCATCACTAGATTCCACATAGAGAATCTTTAGCTTTGGGTTGATTAATTTTGGTTCCACCATTTCATATCTATTACCCAGTTTATCAGAAATAGAATTTTTCAGTTTGTCCAATGAAAGAGAGCTATCACACCCAATGGCAACAGCACCTTTTTTACACTCCTTCAGCATACTGACTCCAATAGATAAGTCGGAGGGGTCAACAGAATTTATAAGGTCTTTTTTGGTCTGAGCACTTCCCTGAGTCTCTTTAGGTTTCAAGATAACAATTGGGTCATTTTTAGTTAAAGATGTTTTTAAAACATCATTTGAGTGGGAATGATCACAGTATTTGACAAGTTCACTCCTCAATAAATTCACTTCCTCTCTCATTTTGATATTTTCCTCTCTCATCTTGATGTTATCTTCCTGTAAAGATAGCACAATCTTCAAAATTTCTTCTAAAATGGGTTTGGATTCAGACTTCGCCTTTGGTGGCATATTGTCAATTTAAAATTTGAAATTGAATCAAATTAAACAAAACTTGCAAGCAATGTCTATAAACACAATTATTTGTTTATCTTGAAAGCACGTGGTAATGTTTTGACTGTCAAAGGAAATAAATAAATAAATAATCTTCTGCTGCCTTCACTTTGAAAATGTCATAATGTACATAACTGTTAGATGAGCTCTCCATGAAAACAAATTTTAAATAATTTATTTATTATTGGAAAGTGTAAAAGTGCAAAACACCCGTCACTCGACTCTATCTTACTGAGATTGAAATATCTACGCAAATCATATGTTTTTTTTTCTGGCCAAAAGTCCATATCCATAACATCGATTAATTAATCAATAAACTCTCTCTTTTAAAATGACAATGTATTATTAAAGAGATTTAATTGTTTCTTTTTCGTTCTGTTATCATCTATCAAAAATTCAATTATTTATATCCCAATTAATTTCTTCATCAGAATTTGCTCGAGCGCTTAAAGCTAAAAATCTGGTGTGACTAATCGCACAGCACACAACTTTCTCTTACCTTCGGCAATCGAAAGTTGTGTTCTGTGCTTGTCACACCAGATTTTTCGTGTCGACATATGTTTAGTTTCCGCTGATATATTACAATTCAAGATTTAATAAAATTTATAAACATGGGAAAACATTATATTTTGTTGTCATGGCAACCATTTCTTCTATCCTTTTTGAGGGCAAAATGAGAATATACGTTTGAAAGAGCATCAAAAAAATAATTGATTTTTGAATTTTAAACAAAATCTTTGGAGCAAATTTTGAAAAAAATCGAAAAAAACTGAAAAAGTGCATCATTAAAGTACTAGCACTCTTTGGCGGATTTTGATTAAAAGCTTATTTTCACGCTCTCTTGGGTTGTTTGACTTATATATAAAATTTCAGCCTCATAGCTCAATTCCTTCATGCTTAAAATTGAACTCAGACCAACACACATATAGATCATGTTGCGAAAACCACTTTTTTGGATTCAGGGGACCTCAAACATGTATATCCATCAAAATCTCGATATCGAATTTTTGACATGAATCCAATACTTTCTCTCTCTTTATATATATATATTACATATAAGAGAAAGTAAAAGGATTGTGTAAAAACAAAATGTGTATATTTTTAGCTACCGTAATATTTCTCTTTCTCTCTCTCACTCTTCCTTTTTTTACTTTCTCTTATTAGAGCGGGCGCTGGAGGTAGTTGAGTATGCAAAATTTGAGGACCGAATTCTGACAATGGATTTGGGCTAAGAATAGCTCCCAGAATAAGGATCCGGATCTTGCCGGGCCAATTTTTGGTCCAATTTTTTTTTTTACCCCCACTCCTCTTATTTCCATAGGAAATCAATGGAATGCATGCTAAGATGATGTGAAGATTTGCAATTATGGTCAAATTCGAGTACTTAAAACCTCAAACAATGAAAAAACTGTCTTGTCAGCAACTGAGGGGATCCTCTAGAGTCTCCTGAGAAGTACTATCTTGCCACCAGTTGTGGTGGTCCCCTCTAACCCCTTCATCTCTTTTCTCTCTCTTTGTTATAAATTTAAATATACGGCTTTAACACCATGCCAAATTGTGGGGACCGGCAATTATGTTCATAATCCACTAGCTGGTATCCCAATCAATGAAAAATACTATCTTGCCGCCAGCTGCGGTGGTCCCCTCTAACCCCTTTACCTGTTTTCTCTCTCTTTGTTATAAATTTAAATATACGGCTTTAACATCATGCCAAATTGTGGGGACCGGCAATTATGTTCATAATCCACTAGCTGGTATCCCAATCAATGAAAAATACTATCTTGCCGCCAGCTGCGGTGGTCCCCTCTAACCCCTTTACCTGTTTTCTCTCTCTTTGTTATAAATTTAAATATACGGCTTTAACATCATGCCAAATTGTGGGGACCGGCAATTATGTTCATAATCCACTAGCTGGTATCCCAATCAATGAAAAATACTATCTTGCCGCCAACTGCGGTGGTCCTCTCTAACCCCTTTACCTGTTTTCTCTCTCTTTGTTATAAATTTAAATATACGGCTTTAACATCATGCCAAATTGTGGGGACCGGCAATTATGTTCATAATCCACTAGCTGGTATCCCAATCAATGAAAAATACTATCTTGCGGCCAACTGCGGTGGTCCCTTTAACCCCTTCACCTCTTTTCTCTCCCTTTATTATACATTTAGATGTACTGTCTTAAAACCATGCCAAATTGTGGGGACCGGCAATTATGCTCATAATCTACTACCTGGTGTATTTATAATAAAGGGAGATAAAAGAGGTGAAGAGGTTAGAGGGGACCACCACAACTGGTGGCAAGATAGTATTTTTCATTGATTGGAGCACCAGGTAGTGGATTATGAGCATAATTGCCGGTCCCCACAATTTGGCATGATGTTAAGGCCGTATATTTAAATTTATAACAGAGAGAGATAAAAGACGTGAAGGGGTTAAAGGGGACCACCGCAGCTGGCGGCAAGATAGTATTTTTCATTGATTGGGATACCAGCTAGTGGATTATGAACATAATTGCCGGTCCCCACAATTTGGCGTGGTGTTTAGGCCCTATATTTAAATTTATAACAGAGAGATAGAAAAGAGTTGAAGGGGTTAGAGGGGACCACCACAACTGGTGGCAAGATAGTACTTCTCAGGGGACGTTAGAGGATCCCCTCAGTTGCTGACAAGACAGTTTTTTCATTGTTTGAGGTTTTAAGTACTCGAATTTGACCATAATTGCAAATCTTCACATCATCTTAGCATGCACTCCATTGATTTCCTATGGGGTGGGGGTAAAAAAAAAATTGGACCAAAAATTGGCCCGGCAAGATCCGGATCCTTATTCTGGGAGCTATTCTTAGCCCAAATCCATTGTCAGAATTCGGTCCTCAAATTTTGCATACTCAACTACCTCCAGCGCCTGGTCTATATTTAAAGAAATCCAATTTTAATATTTTTGTATTATTTATTTTTGGAATCAAACAAAAACAAGCTTACCATTCAGCTCGGAGTATTTTGATTTAATTTAATATTTCCCATGAATACCTATTTATTTATCTTTTACTTATGACATTTGTTAATTCTACCACTACTTCCGATTATTTCTATATCGTTCTTAAGAAATTTTATATATTAATTAGTACAAAAAAAATTAAATAAAAAAAAATTTCACAGCGAATATTTATAATAATAAGGTTTGTATTATTATATAGCCTATATTTATCCAATTATGAGAGGAAATATTTTTCATTACCATTTGTTTTTCCTTGGTTATTTTTTAGTTTTTTGTATTTATTTATTTATTTTTTAATTAAAAGAAGGAATAGTGGAATCCATGAATCTATATTTTTCTTAGAGTATGATTAAAAAAAAAAAAACAAAAAAAAAAAAAACAGCATTTCGGTTCTTACTTGAATTCCAGAAGAAATTGGGGATAAAATTTATTTTCGTACCACTACTGACATGTTAATTAATTAATAAATTTTATACCACATTTATGATACATAAAGGAGGCTCGTGGCTAATCCCATAAGCTGCTGATTACTAATCTAGTGTTGCTAGTCAACTCTGGTTCAAATCCCACTTGCGGTGAAAATTTTCAAACATTCCCAATGTCTCCTCCGTCTCTTTGTAATTGGAGTTAATTAAACTCTGTTGAGAGATGGGAAAATTAAAAAAAAAATTCATTCTTTCGCTTATTTGATAAAAAGTTGAAAGGCTTTAAATAAATTGAAGCTAATCTCACCTTCTGCGCAGGAGTCAATCGCTCGATATTTGATAAGGATTAGAAATCTTTGAAAGGTTTCATCCTTTGAAAGGGAGAGGCTTATTAAGAAATAGGTTTCGCACTGATCTTTTAAATAAGATATTCTCTTTATTTTAATATTCTAAAGAAGAAAACAAATGTTTTAAATATTTTCCTTTATCATCAGAATCATTGTAGGAACGAATTCAAAAGGGGACAATCATGCAATAGCTATCCTCTTTAAAAAATTAGGTGTTGGCTGTGTCTTCTACACAGCCGGTGGCTTTTTAACGTGACAACGTCTTTTGCTTGACTTCAAAAAAAATTTTTTTCTCTTACCTATATTGAAATATAAAGAGAAAAAGTATTGTTTTTTTTTTTTTACTAGTAGTTTGTTTTCATAAATTAACATGTTCAAACATTTTCATTGAAACAATATATGACAGGTGTTGTGCTTTTTCTATCCATTAAAGGCGACTTATGCTTAAAAAATGAGGTTTTTCGAGAAAAAAACCAATTTTGGAGTTAATTGCTCGGGATTTTTTTATTTATTCTATTAGAGGTTTTTTTTCTGCACCAAATGACATCCCATTTAGTCTGATCTGATTAGCCGTTCGGAATCTACAGAGGTTTAAAATTTCGAAAAACGAAATCCCGCCGAGTGCTCTCATGCGGTAAAATGACGTCATATCAAAAAAAAAGAAAAAAACACCCCGGGGTATTGAACCACTCTTTGTAAAACTATATTTAGATTTAATGTAGCTTTTATGGTCAAGTCGCTATGCGTTGCACAAATAGGGCTATTTTTCGATATTTTTTTGCCTAAAAAATGAGGTTTTTCGAGAAAAAAACTAATTTTGGAGTTAATTACTCGGGATTTTTTTTATTTATTCTATTAGATGTTATCTTTCTGCACTAAATGACATCTCATTTAGTCAGATCTGATTAGCCGTTCGGAATCTACAGATTTTTAAATTTTCGAAAAACGAAATCCCGCCGAGGGCTCTCATGCGGTAAAATAACGTCATATCAAAAAAAAAGAAAAAAACACCCCGGGGTATTGAACCACTCTTTCTAAAACTATATTTAGATTTAATGTAGCTTTTATGGTCAAGTCGCTATGCGTTGCACAAGTAGGGCTATTTTTCGATTTTTTTGCCTAAAAAATGAGGTTTTTCGAGAAAAAAACCAATTTTGGAGTTAATTGCTCGGGATTTTTTAATTTATTCCATTAGAGGTTTTCTTTTTGCACCAAATGACATCCCATTTATTCTGATCTGATTAGCCGTTCGGAATCTACAGGGGTTTAAAATTTCAAATTACAATTTCCCGCTGCGCGGTAAAATTAAATGATAGGAAAAAAATAAATGGTGAAATCTTTAGCTGAAAACTCATTCTTTCTAACCATATATTCCCCATAATTATACCTCTTAAGACAGAGGAGTTATTCAAGCTGATAAACTTTTTCGTGCATGCCCCTCTAACATGATTTGTAAGACGTTGTCACGTCAAAAAGACAGAGATCTACGAATTAATCCTTTAATATATCAACAATATAAATTAACAAATTGAGGGAACTACAATCAATATGATAAATATCTAGTGAATAGTTTCTGATCAGATAAGTGATAAATTAAAACTCAAGTTGGAGTCAAGGCCTAGGTCAATTTATTTGACCTACTTCGGGTATTTATTATTTTGGAGTCGAAATGTCTCCTTCTTCACCACAATGCATGACGTTTCGGAGTCGAAATGACTCCTTATTCACAACAATGCGTGTTTTTTTATATATAAAGATATATAAAAAACACTCAAACTTTTTTCCCGTTCACACTCACATTCACACAGACATACACACATACTTTTCGGTATCTTAGGCCATAGATTTTATACGATAACCGTTATTATGAATATATATATTGGGGTCCCGGCATTCTTATTTAAGCCATTTGGTATCCAAAATTGCGTGGTTGAGCAAATCGATTTTACCTTCAATTTCGTCTTAGCACATTTGTTAAAAAAAATTGTGTAGAAATATTGTGTTCTGAGCATTATCTCCAACTTGTGTTCTAATTTATCATCCATAAATTTCTCATCAGTTCCAGAAAGGCACCCCACATGGCTAACTTATTATGTTGATTGAAAGGGCATAGCATACCACGTAAGAGTACTAATTAAAAAAGTGCATTTTTCTCTCTGGAGTAATGAATTGAAATCGCCATTAATGAGTTGTCTATCTTCTAACAATAAGATCCAAAGGCGAACTATGAATTACGAAATTTCACTTTAGAAAATTTATTAGAATATCTTGAACCGAAACATTTTTTTTTAAATTAGATTCTTGGATTTTCCTTCCTTTGGTCTTGAATTGCTATAGAGTAGCCGTTGACGATTAAGCCCTTTGCCTGTTAGGGTGACGGGCGGAGAACTGTTCGAGGACATCGTGGCCCGAGAGTTCTACAGCGAGGCCGACGCCTCCCACTGCATCCAGCAGATCCTCGAGAGCGTCAACCACTGCCATCAGAACGGCGTCGTACACAGGGACTTGAAGGTTCTTTATAATTTTTGCTATCCTCATACCTTTTCTTCTTTTCCAACTTTTTTTCTTTCTGTAGTAATATTTGATATTTAAAGGAGGTACTTTTAACAAGCCGAGTGATTTAACGACAACCATTTAGAAACCAAGAATAATTAGCTTGGGACCTAACCATTTTAGGAATTGTCTTGAACAGATTGGGGTAATTTTAAGATGATATTAAATAAGATCTTGTCCTATCAAGATTTAGTGCGATGAGAGCTCCTCAGCTTACTATTAAATAAATCTCTCAGGAGTGATAATTCTCTCTGTTTATCTATAGAGAGAAAATTTGCTTCTTCGACTATTAAAAATTGAAATTATATTTGCCCCAATTCCTTACTTTCTTGTATACCATGTATAAATTGAGAAAGTATTGTAAACGTCAAAAAATTATATCAAAATTTTAGGATAATTAAATAAATAAATCTTGATTAATTATGATAGGGGAAATAGCAAATAATTATTCAGCTCTAAAGATGAACAAGTCCTAAGGCCTAATCATCATAGGCCTATGTATGAAATTAATATAAATTTTACAATTTGTCTTGGGTTTTTTTTTTAAATCCATCTCTTGCTGTCAATAAAACAATTATTTTTCTCGCCGACGTTTCGGTTACAAATTGTGATTTGAAATTTTACAATATCTTTGGTGTTAATGCATGAGTGTTTTATTCAAATGAAAAAAGCTAAAGATGTCTGTGAATAGTTCAATATATTTGTTGCTCTCTTAGCGTTAAAATGTCAGCATCATTGTTCAGATAGCAATAAATATATTGCACTACTCACATACATATTCAAAAAGATCTTTAGCCCTTTTCTATTTAAATAAAACACTCAGGCATAAAAACCTAACGCATTGGCATTTTCAAGTCACAATTTGTAACCGAAACGTCGATTTGAATTATACTGATTTTTTATGAGATTTTGTGAATCGTTAACTGAATAATTTGGATTTGTATCTTCATAAGAAAATGTTTTCAATTATTTGCATCACTTAGGCTTAATATTAAGACCCATTCTACACGAAAGCTTTTGGCGCGTTTTCAACTCTTCAAAAGGGCGAGTCATACAGAACTAAGGAGTTTAAATGAGAGCGTTTTGAACGCGTTAGCTGGCGTTCGAGCGTTTCTAACGCGTGCCCATTCTACACGTGACATTTTGAAAGTGTTTTGACGGCCTTGTGACGTAGTAAAAAAGCCAAAAGCGCTCGTGTAGAATGGGCCTAAATCTGTAATGGAGAATTTTTAATTTATTAGAAATATTTATAAAAAAAAAAAAATATATTCGGGCTTTTTAAGTTTATCTAGCCTGTAACATTTTTGACTTTAATATTTATATTTCACTTTATATTATTGTCAAAAGAATATTACCAGGGATTATATATGGTATATATTTAATATTTAAATATCATCCTGGGAAATGCTGACATTATTAAAAAAAAATTCAACATGTAGGCTATATGGAAATTGGCATCGAAAGCAGGAACTGGGCTTAATTGGATTTTGGTAAGTTTATAAAACGTGTTTCACAATTAAACAAGTGGAGGAGTTTTTGAGTAAAAAAAAAAAAAAAAAAAAAATGGTATTCGTTTATGAGAAAAAAATTCAGTATATTTCTTTATAATTTGTTTAAATTATCCTTGTTGATCCTTTATTTATTTTTTTTTTTTACTGCTTTTCCCTTGGTATTTGTGGAACACATGTTGTTCAAAAAACAAAAAATAAAAAAATAAAACATCGTTTTGGAAGCTCGCTGGATCAGCTGGAGACGAGGGCCACTCGGGGCCGTTTGCTCTTCATTTATCAATATTTTTATTATCTCTAAATCTGCCTAGCGTTGAGCCCGCCCTGCAGGGCGAGCCCTAACCCTTTGACCGTCCCCGCTGGACCCTGCTCTCCTTGCGCAGCCCGAGAATCTGCTGTTGGCCTCGAAGCAGAAGGGGGCGGCGGTCAAGCTGGCGGACTTTGGTTTGGCCATCGAAGTCCAGGGCGAACAACAAGCATGGTTCGGTGAGCTATTTTCTTTTCTTTTTTTTTTGTTATAATTATGGTCATACTTATAGATATATTTTTGAAATTTGATGGAAAAAAAATGAGCATTCCAGCTAGTTTTATTTCATTTTTATTATTAAAACCAGGGCCGACGTTTCAGTCACATCTTCAGAGCCAGGTTTATGTCTGAAATAAATAGACCCGACTATATATCCTCGACAAGTTGTATTGGTCTTACACAATTTTATATAAATCGCTCACCATTTTAATTCCCAAAATTTATCAGTTTCTTATATCAATTTTGGGCATTTACATGGCGATTTACAATTGTGTATGCCCAATACAACTTGGCGAGGATATATATTTATTTCAGACATTAACCTGGCCTTGAAAACGGTCCCATATGTGATCGAAACGTCGGCCCTGGTTTTAAAAATAAAAATGAAATAAAACTAGCTGCAATACTCATTTTTTTTTACCAAATTTAAGGTTGTTCGGATAGTACATCGTAAGTCATAATAGAATCTAAATTTTTTTTTAAATAAAATTAAAAATTTGAATGCCAAAATTCCTTATTATAATTTAGTCGTGACCTATCATAGTTTATAATTGGATTAAGTTAATAATTTAATTACCAAAAATAATAAATGAATGACTTTCGACTTGAGCAGTTTTTCACGTAATATAGAACTGGCAACATTGCATTCATCAACTATCTATTTTAAATCTTAAACGCCTTAAATTTTATTTTATTTAATATATTACAATGTTTAATGCAAATCAGTTTAAACACAATGGACAATT
>JAKCPI010019507.1:0-18233 GCA_023213315.1 Euborellia annulipes
TTATTTTAATTTTTCTTCTGCGCTGAGGGTTATTTGGTCTGTAGTCAGAATTTTTTTATAAGAAGGGGGGGGGCTAAAAGATTTGAAAAATGGAGGGTGGAGGATTATTATTTTATGATGTTTCTTAATGAAGGGATCAGAAACGTTTCCTGATAAATGAATGAATGAGCGGCTCTCCCATTTATTTCTATTAAATAATAGAGAGGGGTTTATCAATTAGTTGAATTATTATAAATTGGTTGAATCGATAAAAAAAAATATTTCTTAATAAAAGCAAGATGATTTTTTTAAATGTCGGAAAAAATTGAACGTCTATAGAAAATGTGAAGGATAGGTGAAAAAGTTTTGAGAAGTGAAAATTTGAATTTAAATTTTTGAAGTATATTCTCATTTTGGCATTGAAATCTTATGAAGACCTCTTTACTCTTGCACTTCATAGGAAAGATAGGGAAGACGGAGAGAAAGAAAATATCAAAAAATACATGTAGACAAATACTGTAGGGGAGAGGGAGTAGGATGATGTGCGAAGTGAGAGTCAGAATATAATTTTAGAGGTTTGGAATCCTCAAGTTAACGATCTTCTCTATAAATTAAATTGGATATAGGAGACGTAGCGCAGCCAAGGAATTCAATAAAAGAATTTTATTTAATTAATCAATCGTCAACTTTTCGGTCACCAATCACGACCTTCATCAGGACGATTAATTTTTAAATTTATTTGCGACCGAAACGTCGACAATTGATTAATTAAAATAAAAGTCTTATTTAATTCCTTAGCTGCTACGTCTCCTATATCCAATTTAAAGTCTACAGCCATTTCTCATCTATAAATTATTATTAAAGAAAAGTTTCTCTTAAAATAGGCATGTAATTACATAATAGTATAAATATGTAATTCATTTGACGTTCAATTATCAAAAAAAAAAAAAAAAAAATATGGAAATTCGATTAGTAGAAAAAACATTAGGCCTACTAATTAAGTAAGATAAGCTGTCTGAAGGTCTTGATAATTCGCATCTATCTCAAGTCTATGAACAGACAAGTTAGCCAAGGAAGGGCTCTTTTAGGCAAACAAGAAGTAGGAAACGACCGCCCTTCGACCACAACCCCCTTTCGTCCATTTAATGGTTCATTGCCAAGGTCCATGGCCTTGACAAAATAATTATTAGGATATTTATTGAAAAAGCTGAAAAACATTCACCGATTGGTGTCCTTGTCCTTGCCATCTTGCCTTTGGAGAGGGGAGAAGTCCACCTTCTCTTCCCTATAACACTTTATCATCTCTATTTAGTTAATCTTTTGATACTATAGTGATCACTTCAGTGGGGGGTATTGGTGTTATCATCAGATCAGTGTTAAAGGAATACCTCACTTCCCAGATGAAATACAGGTTTGTTTATAATAAAATAAATATTTTTAGAAGAAAAACCCAATTGACCTAGTAATAATTAAAAATAAATCTCCCCTCCCTAAATAGATCACTAAATAAAATTAAAAAAATATTAAAATTTATTTGTTAATTTGAAATAATAATAAAATTTGTCGAATGGTTTGTTTGCTTGTTGGAAGGTAGTCATCCCAAATGACAGTCTAATTAATTGAACCAGAGCTGTAATGATAAATGGGAATAAAAATTGTTAAATATTAATTTAATTAAATTTTAAGTGAAGGCCATCTTACATAATCTATTTATTTAATGAAATTGAACTAATATAAACCTTTAATATTATATTGAGCATTTGGTTGCATGGACAGAGGAGATGACATCGCCAAACGACAGTTCTCGAGCAAGTAACCAAAAAATCCATTAGTGTTGGTCATGTGGATTGCCTAACTTAGAGGAAACAAAAACGAACAAATTTATTCGACTTCGAGGTAAGAATAGAAACAACACCCTTCTAAAGTTAAACTCTATTCCAAATTTAGAACGAGGACAATTTGTATATATTAATAAAATAATATAGAAAACAAAAATATTTATGCCCCGGGCTTGGCGTAGTTGGTAGAGCGCCTGCCTTGTATACCAAGGGTCGGGGGTTCGGATCCCAAGCAGTCCGATAATTTTATTTAAGCCATTTGGAAACCAAATGGCTTAAATATGAACGCCTGGACCCCAATACCTACTGTATATATTCATAAAAAACGGTTATCGTAAAAGACTTATAAGTTGTCTCGGTATGTATGTGTGTGTGAATGTGAGTGTGAATGGGAAAAAAAGTGGTAGTGTTTTTTTAATTAAAAAAAAAAAAAAAATTATATTTTGATACCTTAACGAAATATGAAATAATTTTTTTTTTTAAGACTTAAGACTCCGAATATAACAACTACTGGCGACATTAAATATTCCAGAAGATATTATTAAAATATTTATTGAACCTATCATTGTTAAATGTTTTAAAAGGAGGTTTTATTGGAAATTCAATAAAAAAATGTCCCTTTTGTGGCAATGCCATTAAAAAGAAGAAAAGACCTAAGGAAATAGAAAATTAATAACTCGTACACTCTTTCAATCCTAGAGACCAATCCAGTAAATTTTTATCATTATTTTATTTTTTCTAATAGCCTATAATTTTTCGCTAAATGAAAAAAATTCTACTAAAATCCACCGAGTGTTTTTTTGTTTTAAACACTTTTTTCCCATTCCCACACGAATACTCACAGTATTTTCGGCAACCTAGGCCATATAAGACTTTAAACGATACTCGTTATTTGTAAATATATCTATTGGGGGTCCAGGCATTCTTATTTAAGCCATTTGGTATCGAAATGGCTTAAGGTGCGCGTCTCGAAAAACCGTTAAAACACGATTGACTCGAGGCGGCAAGAGATGGCGTTAGTGTTCCCCCATTGGAATACAAGGAACTTGTTCCATTTCATTCTAGACCTTCCAGCTAATTAATTAAAGGCAAAAGATTAATTATTCTTTAACACAATGATTACTAATTTAATTATCTACAACTTATAGAGCTCCTTTTTTTTAAAATATTTTTTATTTAATGCGATTAATCTAAAAAAAATTTTTTTTTTCGAAAATCAAAAAAAGGGCTTCTATTATTTGTAGATATTTTAAATAGCTTTAATTTAAAAAAAATTTGAGGTCGATAGCTTCAAAATTGTGACCGCTGGAAAGTCCCAAAATTAGCACCCCGAGAAGCGCACCTTAAATAAAATCGTCGGACTGTCTGGGATCCGAACTCTCGACCCTTGGTATAGAAGGCCAGCACGCTACCAACTACACTAATCCCGAGGGCAGCTTGAGAGTTATTCATTTAAATAAATAGAAAAAAGAAATAAATAACGTATTAAAGGAAATTTTTAACTTGAGTAATCCATGAAATGAGATATAAAAGACATAGTTCAATAAACAAATTGAAATTTTATCTGTTTTTTTGATGATTTTAAAAATTAATTCCACCCTAGTTAAAAGAAAAACTGTACTTTAAATCTATAATAAATTTTGTCAAGTCCTAATGTGCTAGTTGTGGGAAATTTTTTTTTGTTTTTTGTTGCAGGGGATAGGTGGGGGGGGGGGGGTCATCCCTTCTTTGTTAGGGTTTTGGTGGGTTTTTTTTTATTTCTTTAGGGGAATGGGGGGGGGGGGAAAGAGGAGGTTTCTTCTCGTCTTGGGGGTTGGGGGGTTTTTTTTGTATTGTTTTTTTTTTTTTTTTTTGATGGAAAGGAAGAATGTTGGGGGTTGGTGGGGGGTTTTTTTTTTTTTTTTTTTTTTTTTTTTTTTTTTTTTTTTTTTTTTTTTTTTTTTTTTTTTTTCTTTTTTTTTTTTTTTTTTGTTTTTTTTTTTTTTTTTTTTTTGTTGGGGGGGGGAGGGTGTTTATTTTTTTTTTTTACTTGATTTCGGGTAACCTGTGTTTTACTTGTAAAAGATACGTTTCGACTGTTCATTCTGTGCCCTTTTTCTGAAGCAAATAAACCATTCAAGAATTATTATTTTATCCTATTAAATTAAATTAGTAAAATGTACTAAACCTACATATCTCCATGATAATGATATCAGTAAGGGGTCGTCCACATATTACCTAACGGGTTAGGGGGAAGGGATCTGGCAAAAAACGTTACTAATTGTGACATGGGGGACCTAAGGATTTCCCTAAGCGTAACATAACAATTTAAAGTTGAATTTATAAAAATTTTTGAGTTTGAAAATAAAGAATGAGACTCGCATACTAAAAAAAAAAAAAAAAGGTAAAATGATATGAATTTTGTATAGGAAATTTTAAGAAAAAGTTTAAAACAAGTTTCAGTTATTTGTAGGGGCGTTTGTTTATATGTGACTAACTGTAAAAGGGGGGGGGGTATAAAACCCCCAAAAAAGGGGCTCTTAATATGTGGACCCCCCTATTTTTATAATTTTATTTATAAAAAAAAAAAAGGGGGTGTTGGAGAGAGAGAGGGGGCCGGGGGGGTTTTTGTAACAACCCTGTGTTAATAAAAAAGATCAGTAAAAGAAAGGGCCGGGGGGGGGGCTTGGTAACGGAGAAGACCACATGTCGCCACAATCTTTGCGGTTAATTTGACCATGAGCAATAAGCATGTGAAACGTCCCCCAGTGGCCATCGGTGCTATGTATTTTAAATTTAATAAATAAAATTATAACCTTTAATGGCCGCAGGGGCCGAAAAAGGGTTTAAAAAAATACCCTGTTTGTAATAAAAATTCTTTAATATGTAAAGAATCTGGTGAAAATATTTTGTTTAATAACTAGTTCTTCCCCACTCTCTACTCTTTTCTGCATAGCCCTAAGAACATTTATAAAATATTTAATTAATATTCAAATAGTTTGTTTTTTAGAAGAAAAATTTAATAATTTCTTATCAATTTTTTGAATAAAAATAAAAAATAATAATTATCTTAAATAAGATAGTCAAAAGAGTTTTTTGGGGAATTAAGGTGTCTCGAAAAGCCGTTAGAAGACGATTGACCACAGAGCAGTGGCGGATTAATGAATTTTGTCGGGGGGCGGTTTTTTTTTTATTTTTTTTTTATTTAAGGACTTTGTGGGCATCTATGGCCATTTAGACCCCTTCCCTATTTATTTAAATTGATTGGTAACAAATTCAATTGAAAGTAAAGCCCGGAAATCATAATTTCTTTAGATTACTAGTTTTTATAACATTGTGAATTTCTTCTCGGGGGGGGCGATCGCCCCCCTCGCCCCCCCTTTAATCCGCCCCTGCCACAGAGTTACTCTAGGCGGCAAGAGATGGCGTTAGTTTTTCCCATAGGAATACAAGGGATTTATTCCATTTCATTTTAAAGATTCCAGCTAATTAATTAAGGGTAAAAAATTAATTATTTTTTAACACAATGATTACTAATTTAATTATATATAAGATATAGAGCGAATTTTTTAAAAATATCTTTTATTTATTTTTTTTTATTTATTCTGCTCCTTTGGCTTACCACCATTGAGCTAAACATCGTTACAAAAATATAAGTTTACAAAATCTTTTATTTAATGCGATTAATCTAAAAAAAAATTAATTTTTTCGAAAATCAAAAAAAGGGCTTCTATGAGTTGTAGATATTTTAAATAGCTTTAATTTAAAAAAAATTTGAGGTCGATAGCTTCAAAATTGTGGCCGCTGGAAAGTCCCAAAATTAGCACCCCGAGACGCGCACCTGAAATAGTGGGTTTTCCCTATAGACTGTAAATTAGCCAGTTTATTAAATTGTTTAAGATAAGGATATTTGCGAGATGAGTTTGTGTTGATTGGACAAATCGCGCCCCCTGAACTTGATCCAGTACGCCTTGCTTTCGCGGAGGAAGAGTACCTTTCCCTGGGTTGTCGGCCCAAATCATAAGCCGTTTTATCTTAAATATTTTTTAGCCTTTATCAACCCATTATTAATTAAAATAAATAATACTAAAGGTATTTTTAAATTATTTCCAACTTAAATAAATTCAAAAATTAAAACAAAATATTTCTAGAAAAAAAAATCTGGTGTGACTGGCGCACAGCCCACAACTTTCTCTTACCTTCGGTAATCGAAAGTTGTGTTCTGTGCTTGTCACACCAGATTTTTTGTGTCGACATATATTTAGTTCCCGACAGTACGGAACATTTGAATTCAGATGTAAAATTTAAAAGTATAGGAAAATATTTATATTTTTATTAGGAGAATTTTTAATTATAGACCACATTTTTGTATTAAATATTTATTAAAAATATATAAATACTGTACAACGTTTCAACTGCTTATTCTGCAGCCGTTATCAAGCACTGTGCACTGTGCAAATTGAACACACCACTCACACACCCACAGACAGACCATGTCGCGAAAACCACTTTTTTTGATTCAGGGGACCTCAAAACGTGAAGATCCATCAAAATCTCGACATCGAATTTTTGACATGAATCCAATACTTTCTCTCTATATATATATATTACATATATACATAGGTAAGAGAAAGTAAAAACACCCTTATTTAACCTTGTTACTAATCCAGGAAGAAGGTTAACCTAGGTTCCCTAGGAAATATGCATAAAATATTTAATTGGTTAATTTTTTATTTCTAATTAAAACCTTGGCCTTCTTCAGACAAACATAGAAAGAGATGTTGATGTTGTCGGGGACATCAACTAATTAAAGTCAAAGTTCTCTCACAAAACTTAAATTATATAATTAGGTGTTTATTGCATTAGTTGTTGTCCCCGAGAATAGCTTCTATCCATCTTACAAGTGAGTGAGGATATATGTTTGGAGAAGGCCACAGAAAATGTTTTAGATGAAACACGGAAGCAAGAAGCTCTTCATCTACCGAGATAAATTACAATAGAATGGAAATTTTGTATTTAAATTGTTAATTTGAAATGTGGTAAGATTAAGCTTAGTTAGAGTAGATAAATCTGTTAGAGGACAAAACTATTAAAGAATTATGTGAAAGGAGAGTAAGTCAAGCAGTAACGAAATAAAACATCTAATAAATGAAACGTTTCGACTTTAATTAGATAATGGAATCATCAGTCACTCTGTTAATTTATAGGCTTTTGTTTCTGCTTTAACTGATAATGACGTTATATACTTAAAACAAAAACTCACTCATATTCTCTATTTATCTAGTATATTAGAATTCAAGATATACAATTTATAAACATGGAAAATATTTATATTCTGCCCTATCTTTCCAATGAAGTACAGAGTAAAGTGTGCTTCAAAAGTTTCAAGGTCAAAATGAGAATATAGATTTTAAAGAGAATCTAAAAAATAATTGAATTATGAATTTTAAACAGAATCGGTGGTGAGAAAATCGAAAAAACTGAAAAAGTACCTTAGTAAAGCACTAGTACTTTTTGGTCGATTTTGTTCAAAAGCTTCGTGTCACTACTCCGGGGGGTAATTAACATAAATATAAAATTTCAACCTCCTAGCTTCTTTCTTGCTTGAGATATTTTGTTCATAGTAAGACAGTCAAAGGTTTCTACTTTAATTAAATAATGGAAGATTGAGAAAACCACTTTTTTGGATTCAGGGGACCTCAAAACGTGTATATCCATCAAAATCATGACATCGAATTTTTTACATGAATCCAATAGGTACTTTCTCTCTATATATATTCATATAGGACTATAGGTAAGAGAAAGTAAAAAAATTCAAAAGCATTGAATTGATAATTGCTCTTTATATTTCCGCCAATGTGACAATTATTTCCTCTAATAAGACGGAATATTGACAATTAAAAGATAATTACTTTATCTTTTCTTTGCATGCTGCTGCTTCCTTTTCTCATTTAAATTATCCTATGCAGTCTTTAATCATATATTTTTATAAACCAAGGACAAAGTCTGTTCTGCCATATATGAATTTTTTATTATAAAGAGTTGTACGTTAGATCTCATTTTTGTTATTCCTTGTATATTTTATTAATCTGATTCATTATTTATGTACTAATTTAAAAATGATCTTTTATAATTATAATAATTGATTTATTTTCAAAATACATAAAATAATATAATCAATGAATTGGGGTTACATGAAATTTATTGTATTATTTTAAACTGGAATCATTTTCAACCTCTACTTCTCTTCCGATTTTTAGCTATAGGCCTATAGATAGATATATTGTCACTTTGATTAATTATTTTTGACTTTCACGATTATTGTTATTAGAAATAAAAGACATTTTCTTGATATAAATCGTGGTTTATTTTAGGATATGAAGTGAAGGGCTTAGTGGAATATAGTCATAAGCCACCATTTTGACATTTTTGAGATATTCATGTCATATTTCTTTAAAATTTGAATATTTAAACCATTGTAGATTCCTAACGGCTGATTTGATTAATCAGACTAAATTTGATGTCAATTTGTGCAGAAATATAAACTCTATAAAAAAAAAACTATAAAAAAATCACGATTAATAAACTCTAGAATACATTTTTTTTTTAATCTCATTTTTTAAGCAAGAAAATTGCCATTTTCCGGTGAATAAAGTCATAAGCCCATTTTAATTTTCTTGTTCATTATAAATGCTTTTAAAACTTAAACTAGGGCAAATTAATGTTCCATTATCTACTAAATGTGCTAAAATAAACCACGAATTATGCCAAAAAAAAAAATTCTTTTATTTCTAATAAGAATAATCGAGAAAGTCAAAAATCAAAACAATAAAAATCCCTTTCCAATATAAATTAAATTAAATTTGGCATCAGAGGCCCTTTACACCCTATTTATTATTAATATTATTTTATTTCAATTTCTTGGTGGTCAATTGGATTGAAATAAATTTTTGTGTGATGCGACCTCTCACAAGAGAAAAAAACAATATCACTGTACTAGCGCCTAGGGGATTGTAATTGACTTTTTTTTTTTTTTTTTTTTAAACATTCACACTTTTTTCTCATTCACACTCACACTCACACACACATTCACACGGTCATTTCGGCAACTTAGGCCATTTAAGACTTTGACGATAACCGTTATTGATAATATACACATATTAGGGGTCCAGGCATTTTTATTTAAGCCATTTGGTATCCAAATGGCTTAAATAAAATCATCGGACTGCCCGGGGTCAGAACCCGCGACGTTTGGTATACGAGGTTAGTACGCTAACCTCACAAAACCCGAGGGCTTGTAATTGACTTGAAAATGCATTAAAGATTTGTTTGATTGTTTGTTTTATTTATTTAATGAAAAATGACACTTATTTAAAGTTGGAAATTCGAGTAGTCAGTTAAGTAACCGGCACGCTACCGCCTGACCCAGGAGCTCTTATTCAAATACAGTATAAACGATTTTATGTCAAGAATGTCTTTCATTCCTCATGAATGCCTGATTCATTTAATTAAAATTCATGTCTGTCTGTCTGTGTTATCAAATTTTAATGGTATTGATAGATTAATTCATTCTTATCTAAATGATATCTCTATAGAAGTAATAAACCTATTTAATTCTCTCATCTTACAGGACAACTATCAAAATAGTACATCTCTATACAATAAAGTGAGATACAAATTGTTTGATAAATTTTAATAAATAAATGATAAAATTTGTATCATCCTTTAATACAAAATAATTTTAAAAAAATTATTAATTTGCGAGTCACTATAAAACGCAAGAATGCCTCTATAGTTCGAGTTAGTTTTTGTCCTTTCTACTTAAGTTTTGCTAGTATTTTTATTTTAAAAGCTAATATCTACTAAAGCATATAGCTTATGCTATTACCAACGAATAAAACTTTTTATTATTACAAAGCCTGATTTACTTAATTTTATATAGGTCTATTAAATATAAAAAGTATCATAAAAATATAGAAAATTTAATAAATTTACATACAATATTTTATGTACTTACAGTACTACAGAAAGAAATGATAAAGGTTCCTTTCCATCCCAAGTCCTTAACATCCCTGGGTCGACCCTGGAAAACAAGCAGTCAATGAATAATAAAGATATACAATATTAATTATTAATTTATTTGTATAATAAACAAATATAAAAATAAATTACCGGTAATTTATGTAAATTATAAATAATAATTTTTAAGTATCAATATTTTTAAAGAAATTCCCACATAAAAAAAAAAAAATTTTTTTTTTTCAAAAAATGTTAATAAATCGGGCCCTTAATATATAACGAAGAAATAAGATTTAAAATAATAGAAAATAAATTTTAGACGATTATTTTTATTTTTATTTTTTTTTTTTTAACACACACTTTTTTCCCATTCAGACACACATAAACACAGCCTTTTCGGCAACTTAGGCCATTTAAGACTTTTTACCCGTTATTATGAATATATATATTAATATATATATTGGGGTCCAGGCATTCTTATTTAAGCCATTTGGTATCGAAATCAAATTTATCAAATTAACAAATTAAATAAAATCATCGGACTGCCTGGGATCCGAACCCTTGAACCTTGGTATATAAGGCAGGCGAGCTACCAACTACTTGGCGCTCGAGGGCAATATTCTTATTGATTGCATAAAATAGCTTTATTAACTTTGTACCCCTGAAGATATCAAGAATATCCCGTAATAGTCATTATCCTAATCTGGAAATTAATATTCATAGAGGGCCCTAGTGGAGGCAGGTAGTTAGAACAACAGATTTATTGTATTATACTATAATATAATATATTGATGTTCTTAAAGTCAAATGATATTAGTAGTTCGTTTATGATTAAATTTAAATACACACATTATATTACATTTAAATAGAGTATTTTCTGAATCCTGAATATCCTCTTCAACCCTTAATGAGCAAGGAATCTTAAGCTGTTATATGGTCAATGCTCCTTTCATTTTAATCTTGCTTTTAAAAGATTGGAGACGCTAGTTCTTATTTCAAAGAGCTCCCAATTTTGATTATGAATGTTGAGTGAGTCTTTCATTTAAATTATTTTTTAAATGGATATGACGGTGTTGGGGAATTTTTTTACCATTATTTTTAAAGAGTACCAACAGACGGCATATTACAACTACTTAAAAAAATCTAATTAAGATCTTTAATCAATTTTTTTCTTTTTTTTTAAAGATTTATTCTCTATGTTTTGTTTTTTGATTTTCCTTTTTTTATAACTTTAATTATAATTTAATTAAAAAAATGCAAAAAAAAAAAAGATTGGACGTCTGGGAATTTCATGTCAAGACATCGCTTTCAAACTTGGATTAATGGAAGATTTTTCTTTAAAAAAAAAAAAAAAAAAAAAACATGAGAAAACAATCAATAAAGTGCCTTGGAATTTGATTTCCTGATTGATTTTTTTAAGAAAGAGATAGAGTAATTTTTCTTGGGATTTTATTTATATTGATGAAAATTATGATAATGTCAATCTAAGTTAATTGCGATTTCTTAATTTTCTGTAATTTGATTAAAAAATTTTTATTATACTTCCAATTTAATCTAAATCAATTATTTAAATAAAAGTCCTTTTAGTAAACAAAAACAAGGAGTGAAGTCAATAAACTTGCCTTAAAAAGATGGGTTGATTAAATATGTATTTTATATATATAGAAAACCTGGAAAATGGCCGTTAGTGTAACTCAATTAAAAATAAAACTTACATTATAATATATTTTGTAGGTAGGCCTATATGATTGTATTGTATATTTATTATATTCACAAGCTTTGCCCCTGAAAGATATGAATCAGTGCATGTGGCAAAGGATATCTGGTTGCCTAAGCGCACAGGTGCGATAGCCTCTTGTTAAAATGAGAGTTATTCAATTCATTTTTACTTTCTCTTACCCTATATATGAAATATATAGAGAGAGAAAGTATTGGTTTCATGTCAAAAATTCGATGTCGAAATTTTTTTTACTCATGGTTTGAAAACAAAGTTTTATTTTTGTTGGAAATTTTTCTTTTTTCTCAGAATCCTCTATACCAAAGTCCCACACATTTCTGGGTCCTTGTTGCCAGGAATTGTGGTGGGACTATTTTTTAAGCAACAATTTTCTTCACAAACAGCTTTTTTAGCACTCCACGTCTGACCAGGGGCTATTATTAACAAAAATATTATCACTAGTATAAAAGCTCATCAAGTTCTTATAAAAAAGTCTTGAACTTTTATTACTTTCTCTTACCCTATATTTTTTTAAATAACATCTTGTAATCTGGTAAGCATTACATTGCCAGGCCTAGGGGTCTCTGCCTATAGGCCTACCTCATCAAAACTAACCATTAGTATCAAATTAGAATATTTCCTAAAAGATGCAGCAAAGTTAATGCAGTTGGGGGTAAATGTTGAGGATTATAAAATTTGACAGGTGTTTAGGCATGTGGTGATTCAATACAGAGGTTTTAACAGTATTTTTGAGATTGTTTAGAAGTTTTAGTTTTTATAAAAGGGGTCGTCCACATATACGTAACGCGTTAGGGGGGAGGGGAAGGGATGTGGCCAAAACGTTACTAATTGTGACATGGGGACCCGGGGGTTTCTCTAAGTGGGACATAACAATTTAAAGTTTTTTTTTTTTATAACTTATTAATTATTTTTTAAAAGAAAAACACGTGGGTATTAATCTTAAGTAATAAAAGACGCCATTAATAAATTTTCATGAATAGGGATGGCGAGAGTCTAAATAGTTTCAGTTGGGGAAAATTATATTTTTTAAATTATTTATTAAAACGAGATCTATGTAGGTGCCCTGGGTGCCCTGGAAATGAAATATTTATTAGACATTGATTCTAGTGTAGAAAATATAATTTTTCAAATTCTTCAGACATTAGGGGAATTTTTAATTATAGACCATATTTTGTTATTAATTATTTATTAAAAATATAAATACTGTTATAACCTAAATAATCTTTAGACATTATTTTTATCGCTTTTAAAATAGCAAAAAAAGACAAAAATTGTCAGGCAGAATAAACAGAGAATAATCTCTTATTGCATAATGATAGATTTTGCAATTAAATATATTTCTCTTTTGTTGGGCAAATGTCAATGTCTTGATAATAAATAGATTTTTGATTAAACTTTATTCATAAATCGCTAATTACACAATTTCCGATAATAATATTTCCTTCTGTTACTTTAAAATTGTTAATCTTTTCAAATCTTTAAAAAAATAAGGATGTTAATGGTTGGGAAAATTTAATGCAAAAGACTAAGATGTTTAATTTCCTTAAAATTTAATTTATGTGTATCTCACATATTAATTTATTAATAATTTTATTTACTCTTGTATATTTATTCGTATCTAGATGATTAATTTTCTATTTCTACTCGTCTGTATATTATGTCACATTTAATATTTCCTATAGCATGAGAACCACCCACTGTTTATTGACTTTTAATTGTTTCATGTTCTCTCCTCGCCATAGTCGATAAATTTATTTAAATTATTTGGTGTATTAATTAATTTAACTTAATATGAAGCTGGTGTAAATGCATCTGAGTACAGAAAAGATAAAAAAAAGATTGAGACCTATTAAAATTCAATAGAAAGAATAGGAATTCTCTCTAATTAATTATTTGGTAAATTATTTTTATCTAAATGATTCTTAATCAATTAAATGATAAATAAATACTTAGCAAAGGGTCTATTTATTTAGTATCTGTAGTAGATATGTTAGAAAGGAAGGACATTAATTAAATCGATTTGATATTTTTCCCTAATATAGATATGATAAAACAACAATTGTTATTCATTAGTTAAGAAAAATTTAGACACAAAGGGAAGAAGTTAGATATTAGTTTTTCTTTTTCTTATAAGGATCGAAGAGGGGAAACCAAAGCAAAAGATCAATTTTAAATTAAAGTTTTTTTTTTCTTTTAGGAATCTTAGCGTCTTTGTCTGGCTGATTCTGGGATGGTTTCTACCAAATTTTGCTGAATATCAAGATCCTGTTGGAGAACAATTAGGTATAGGGAAGAAACATGTAAAAGCATTGGAAGATTTCATCTTTAAATATTCGAGAATTTTATCTCCTAATAGATTATCAGGTCGAAGCTTACGAATATTAAAGGTACGAACAAAATAAATAAGTACCATTTTATTTAATTAGTTAGAAAGAACGAAAATAAGCTTAATTAAATATCTAACTAAAGGGAGAAATAAGGATTTTGAAATATAAAAAGGTTAAAAAAAACTTGTATATAACCAAATGGTTTATTTGATTATTAATTTTCGCCTTTGACCCGAGGCTCAGAGGTAAAGCTTTTGCTTCTTGTGCTGGAGGCCTGAACTCATTTCAATTGAGAGAAATTTATTTCAATTGAATTGGCTACAAACCGAACGAAGTTCAGATGCCGAAAAAGACCTTTAAAAATTTTCAATTTTATAGAGGATTAATAATTTATTCATAAATAAATACTTTATTGCTTTTTTGAATTTATATTAATTGTCTGACAGTTTTTTCTGCCCGGGAAAGGGCCTTACGAAAATCTAGTTCTTTTTATAGATTATTTATATAAATCTTCCATTCAAAAATGGGAATCACTCCAAGAATTTTCTTAATATTTTTTTGATAAGATTACAATAACATTATGATAATATAAATATAAAATGACTTATGAGCGAAGTGCATTGATTAAATATTTATATTCAATCATAAGATCTTGAAGAGGTCAGGAACCTCATAAATTCTTTTTCGATTTTCTATAAATTCGCTCCAACGATTTTTTTTTAATTCAAAAATCAATTATTTTTTTTTTTAGATTCTCTTTAATATGTATATTTTCATTTTGTCATTGAAATCTTCTGGAGACCATTTTACTCTTGCACTCCATAGAAAAGATAGGAGTCTAGCTAGGGCTGAATGGGTGCAACCTAACAGCCGACAAAAAAAAAAAAAAAATAATAGGAGAATGGTTGCCATGGTAACAAAATATAAATATTTTCACATACTCATAAGCCCTCGGGACTTGGTGTAGAGGTTAGCGTGCTAACCTCGTATACCAAAAGTCGCGGCTTCGGACCCCATGCAGTCCGATGATTTTATTTAAGCCAATTGGATACCAAATGGCTTAAATAAGAATGCCTGACAGACGGACGGAAGGACAGACAGACAGAATGTCGGATATTAGCGAATTATATATATAGATATTACAAAAAAACTTTAGGAAAATTATAAAATATATGTATATTATTCAATAACGGATATCGTAAAAAGTCTTATATGGCCTGAGTTGCCGAAAAAGACTGTGTGAATGTGTGTGAGTGTGAATGAGAAAAAAGTGTGAGTGTTTTTATAAAAAAAAAAAACACTCATAAATTTTACATCTTGAAAATCGAATGTACCGTACGTACTGTAGGAACCTAAATACATGTCGACACAAAAAATCTGTGTGCTGTGCTTGTCACACCAGATTTTTTTAAATTGCAATTAGTCATACAATGAAAATGAAAAGGGTGTTAGTCAACCTCCAGAAAGGGGGCGATAGGCTACAAAAGATTGACAACCACTGATCTAGACCAGGGGTCTCCAAACTACGGCCCGAGGGCCACATCCGGCCCGCGGACAGATTTTGTCCGGCCCGCGGAGAGCTAGCAAATTTGAAAACTTCTTTTAGAGAACATATTTTTTATAGCAAATTAAATTTAGTTTACTGAAGTATTTTAATTTTATGTTGAATAATTATTAATATGACATCTACATTGATATGGTCATGGGCTAACTACTCATAACATTGTTGTAGGCTTATTGTTATTGTTTTTGTGATAAGTTGAATAAAGAAACACAGAATTGTAATGAGTAAAGACATGTATAATATGCAGAAAATTTAACTTCAGTATATAATAACTTTTTCTGACTTTTTTTCATCAGTCATCAGTGGACTATTTCACTTTTAACCACCGGCAACAATGATAATATGATTTTGGCCCTCGGAACTTACTGGAGTAATCAGTATGGCCCTAAGGCTGGAAAGTTTGGAGACCCCTGATCTAGACCATTCACTTACCTCCGTTCTCTAGGCCTACTAACATATATTTACAAATAAATTACTTTAATGGCAAGTTATATATCTACACTCATGAATGTCTAGTTCATATGACACAGGAATGTCACTAGAAATATTTTCCATAAATATGAAACAAAAAAGGCTTATAAATTTCTAATTATATTATCAATTATAATTTTAATTAAAAGAGATTGAAATTAATAAATCGGTTCAAATTCTCAACACTAGATTTAAACATTTTACATTCCGATTTTTGTTTGTAGTAGGCTTATTTTTCCAGATCAAATTCTAATTAAAATGTTGCGGAATTTTCTCATTTTCATTATTTTTATTTACATCAATATATAAGAGGAAATTAGCCAAGGGGATAAAGCAGCTTAGCTTATAATCGTAATAATAATAGTTGAAGACAACTCTAATTGAGATGCCACCTTCTGAGGGAGGAAAACGGAACCCACCTCAGCATTATTCCCATGAAAGTAACCCTTCAGAGGGACCACACTAATGACCGAAGAGAGATTATATACAGTATCATAGAAATAAGTCTTTATCCTAAAACAGTATTCAAATTTTTAATCTAATTATTTTGATTTTATGTTGTAGAAATTGCAAAATGAGGTACCAGCTTCGATACCTTTTCCATGTCGGACAAGCGATTCCCGAACATTGGATCCTGGAGCGACATCGGTGCATCAACTTCGACCAGGGGATATTTCTGTGATAGCTGCTTTGGGGGACAGCTTAACTGCGGGCACTGGGATACTAGCTAGTCAACCGATCGATTTAATTGTTCCAAATCGTGGATTCTCTTGGTCTATTGGTTAGAAAAACACCTCTTTAATATTCAATAATTTCTTTACAAAATGCACCAAATTTTTCTTTGATAAATTATTTTTATTGCTTTTGGTAAATAATTCTTTAAGACAACGTTTGCCTTTTAATAACTCATATTCCAGGGAATCATAGAAAATAATGAATGTTTTATTTTTATTTTTATTTTTGAAATTCCTATCGGGATCCCTGTTTATTTACCCGAGGTGCTTACGTGTACGGAGACACACACCTCAAACCCAACCGGCCTCTGGCCGTAGCCATCTACCGGCACCCCGTGAAGTTACATCATTTCCTATCTCTAGCTCCTCCTCCTGCTCTCGTCTCTAGCTAGTGAACTAATCCTTATTTCTGGTTCCAACCGGCTCCTTTATCCAACCTCATCTATGCTATGGAGGATGTCCTAGTTGAGGAGGGACTCCCTCAGCACCGGCGTGTAGCCTACTCCTTTCGAAGAATGCATCACTGAGAGGGAACCTTCTTTACGTCCCTTCCACAGGACGGGATGTCACAGCAACTCCCTCTCCTCGTAGAGTTGCCTGAGGGCTATTGTGGTGAGATCCTATATTCCAATCCAGGGCTTTGCAGAAGCTGACACCCTAGCTCACTACACCAGCGAGCCCCCTATAATTAAAATTAAGTTTGATAAAATACTTATAGTAATGTGAATAGGATTATGATAGGAGGAACTAAGATAAGAAATTCAAGTGTCCCAATTTGATCGACAAATTAATTTGTTTAATATAAAAGAAATTATTTATTTATTTAAATAATACTGGTAGATTAAGCAAAAAATTATCTAAGTAAAAAAAAAAAAAAAATCACTTTTGAAATGATATTAATCTAATTCATAATGAGAATAATTAAAATCAACTAACTCTAAAAAAAAAATGAAATTTATAGAAATGCAGTAGGTAGCCTATTGTTAAAATATCTTGAATCAATCGATTTTATACAATATCAGCTATCTTTTTCGCTAAACAAAGATCCCCCCCCCCTTTGCCGAGGGATTAGAGGTCTTGACAAATGTCAAAATAAAGAGTCAAACAATAGACCTTATTTTCTCAAGTAGACTTTGATTTAGACAACACTAGGTCCTCTAGTTGAGAGACTCCCCATATCCTTTGGCTAAATCTTCCAGTTTAATGGGATGTACGTATCAATATTCATTTACTCTTAAATATTTATAAATACATATGAGAAAATTTACACCCATATAAATAATAAATGCAGTATATGTAATGAAAAAAGACCACTTCCCATTCTAACTAAATCCTAGCTTTAGTAACTATAAGATCCACTGAAATCACCTATTAAATTTTCAATTATTTAACGTAATGAATTGTTTTAATTAAAATATTTCTATTACAGAATTAATATATAGTCTATGTATAAAACTCTAATTATTTAATCAAACTAATATATTGCTTAGGTAACATGAACCCTAATATTTCTTAAATTTATCTTTATTGCTTATTTAAACTGTCTTTTTAAGCCCCCAATTTAGATTGGATATTTAAATATTT
>JAKCPI010019508.1:0-17785 GCA_023213315.1 Euborellia annulipes
AAAAAAAAATAGAATCCTAGATGAGGATTGAGAGAGACCTTGAGCATTTCCATTTTTGCAACACATCAGTTGTTGTTGTTGTTGTGAAATCTTTGTGGCTGATTCAGAGAGTGAGAAATTTTTCAGGGAGAGGCGCCGCCGCCGCGCACTTCATTTGCAATGCATTATTTTATTATTATTATGCACAACATTCCATTCCATTCTCTTCCAATGTCAACAATTTTTTTTAAGCTTGGAAATTATATATATATAGCCTTTTGGTGGTGGTGGTGGCCAAGAAGAAGAATAACTTAACAAGTTGATGGAATTTTTGGGACAAAAATAATTTTCATTTCTCGGATGTGGAAGCAGCCGTTATGAACAATGGCAGCCTGGAAGAAGTAGTCTCTACAACAATGGAACTCCCAAAATATAAGACATTTCAGTCCAAATTTACTTCACCATCATCAGGTATTAGGGCTAGAATATGAATTTTAATTGAAGATTCTAGCCCTAATACCTGATGGTCAAGTAAATTTGGACTGAAATGTCTTATATTTTGGGAATTTCATTGTTGTAGAGACTACGTCTTCCAGGCTGCCATTGTTCATAACGGCTGCTTCCACACCCGAGAAATGAAAATTATTTTTGTCCGGAATTCCATCAACTTGTTAAGTTATTCTTCTTCTTGGCCTCCGATATATGCCATTTAGCCAAACGTATATACATAATTTCCTCACTTCTCTCAAAAATCTTTAAAATAATTCAGAATAAATTAAGTGAAAATTTTGGGCGCTTTTCTTCTTCGCTTCTTTATTAGGGCTAGAATAGATCTTCAATTAAAATTCATATTCTAGCCCTAATACCTGATGATGGTCAAGTAAATTTGGACTGAATGTCTTAAATTTAGGAGTTTCATTGGTGTAGAGACTACGTCTTCCAGGCTGTCACCACCTGCCATTGATCATAAAAGTAATTTTCCTGTAATTCCTGGTCTAGAAAAGTTTGGGAATTCCTGCTCTAATCCATTTTATGGCCTCAGTAACCGAGAGGGAGAAAAAAAAAACATAATCCAAAGAATTCACCGTTGGCCGGAGGGCAACGAAGAAGCAGATAAACTAGCAAAAAGGAATTCTGGATTCAAAGGAAAAAGAATGAAAGAGAACAGTTATGGAGAGAATATCCAAAACAGAACCTCTTGGGACCTTTAACCATTTAACTGCGGATTGTTTGAAACTTAGTAAGAACAAGTTGAGAATACTGAGTAAATTCTTAAAAGGACACTCCTCCCTCAAGAAACTGGGTCAGGAAATCGACATATGCAGATTCTGTGAATCAGCAGAAGAGAACCCAGCATCAGGGATTGTGGAGTCCTGCTCCACAAGAGAAGAAGAATTTGGGGAGCATATTTTCGGTCATCCAAGGAGCTTAGAAACCTCAGCTTTCTGGAACGGATACTATAACCGGAGACCTATACCGTAGGAGAATGTTAGAAAGAGGGGCACAATAGATCCAGGATGTCGTAGTGCAGCATAACACCCCTTCGAACGAATCTACAATCTAAAAAAACTAGGTACAGTTAAAAAAAAATCTGGTGAGACTTTTTCTTACCTTCAGAAATCGAAAGTTTGTTCTGTGCTTATCACACCAGATTTTTTGTGTCGACCTATATTTAGTTTCCGACAGTACAGTACATTTGAATTAAAGAAGTAAAATTCACAACCAATTCTCCTATCTTTCCTATGAAGTACAAGAGTAAAGTGTGCTTCAGAAGATTTCAATCACAAAATGAGAATATACATTTTAAAGAGGATCTAAAAAATAAATGATTTTTGAATTTTAATCAAAATCGTTGGAGCGATTATTGAGAAAATCGAAAAAAAGTACATCAGTAAAGTACTAGTACTTTGTGGACGATTTGGATCAAAAGCTTATTTTCACAACCTAGGGAGGGGGGAGTGCCTAACAGACATCAAAACCACTTTTTTGGATTCAGGGGACCTCAAAACGTGTATATCCATCAAAATCTCGACATTGAATTTTTGATATGAATTCAATACTTTCTATATATATTCATATATATAGAGGTGTGAGAAAGTAAAAAGAGCAATTTTATATGGTTATGTCCATTTTGATGCCATTCATAAATTAAATTTTCATCTAATTATAGAAAAATTAATTAACCCTAGGTTAAGTTTTAAAAGCTTTTTCGACATTAATACGTCAGCTATGACACTCAATTCTATTTATATTCATCGTAGATGGCAGCACTGTAACGTATTTTATTTAAGGGTTTTCTGG
Organism: Euborellia annulipes; assembly: GCA_023213315.1. Classification (NCBI taxonomy): domain Eukaryota; kingdom Metazoa; phylum Arthropoda; class Insecta; order Dermaptera; family Anisolabididae; genus Euborellia; species Euborellia annulipes. The sequence continues at coordinate 2,281 of JAKCPI010019508.1, forward strand.
GCCCATAACTTACAAGTGATCACTGCGGCTAGTAAAGTGTATTTTGCCTTTTTTTCCATCATCAAATCAAGAATCTCAATTCTTTTTTTATTTTTCAAGTTAAACATTAGTTGAGTTTACTGTCAGGTTGTCTGTCTTTTTTTTTTTCCACCCATCACACGCACTACTATATCGCAAGTGCGTGCACGTGTACACGTCACGCAAACATCAACGTCCCTCTCTCTCTCTCACTCTCAAATCCATATCTATTTATCTAAAAAAAATGCTGCTTTTAAAAAAAAAAGAAATTTTTTCAACGGAAATATAAGTTCACCAACCACCCTCTGATACTGGAACACGCCCAAAAAAGAAAAAGAAAAAGAAAAGAAAGCCTCGACGACTATATATAACTTTTTATTGCATCCCCCCCCCACCCACACCCCCGCACTTGGTTTTATTTCATCCCCCTTCTTCCGAGGGACGGGCGTATGTCAAGCCAGGCAAGATGGATGGAGCAGCAGCAGCAGCATCAGAGGAGAAAGATTCCAAAAAAAAAGAGAGAGAGAGAAAGAGAGATAGATGGAATAGGGATAGAAATAGAAGGTGGAGCCCCCAGGGCGTCGACGTCGACGTCTTTTTTTCTCCCCCTCCTCCCGTCCCACCCACCCTCCATGTGTATGTATGTGTGTGTATGTGTATGTGAAGAGAACGCCCACACTCGTCGTATATATACACATTTTTGTTAAAGAATTGCAATTTGAGGTTATGTTTTCTAAGAGAGAAAATAGAAAAAAAAAGAGACTCCACCCCTTTTTTTCCTATGAAATTTCATAAAATAAATAAATTTTTTGATTTTTGTTCATTTAATATATAAATACATGAATTTTGAAATTAAAAAAAAAAAAAAAAAAAAATAGATAAAATTAGATATTTAAGATTAAAATACACTACCGGTAGGTGATATGTTTCAATATACATTGCGAGTCAAAAATAGTGGAACATTCTTATGATGGAAACAGCAAAAGTTAATTTCTAGTAGCCAATAGCTTGAAGGTTTACTTTTTTTGTTATTCTTATCTTCGGAATTTAATTGTCATCTATTTTATAAGAGGAAACTTGGAAAATTAAGGTACTTTTGAAAAGAAAAAAAATATTTTATTTATAACAACATTAATATGATAAAAGAATTTTTGTAATGATAAAAATTTTGTGTATTTAAAAAAGAAAAAATTTTTATAAACAAATTTCGATGTATTTGACTCAAGGGTTTGCATGTAATTTTTATAACGTTTATGTATTTTAGGCCTGATGATGGTTTTCTGTCAAACCGAAACTGTTAAATTGTGCAATACAGTCGCCAGACCTCAATAAAATTTTCCGCTAATGAATATTATATGATATTTGTTTGAATTCCGAAGATCAGAATAACAAAAAAAGTAAACCTTCAAGCTCTTGGCTACTAGTGGAACATTGTTTCTTCTTAAAAAAGGCTTATTCTTAATGTTACTGTAATTTATTAAACATTTAATATGAAATGTATCTTATACATTTCTAAATAAATTTAACACAAATACATATCATTTTAATAAATAATTACAATTTAAATAAAATAAAGACAAAAATGTCGAAATTTTATTTATTAATGTTGAAATTTCTAAAATTTTAAATTTAATATTTCCATTTCAGTTCCTTGCCAGGAGTTGAACCACGGATCCACCAATTTGTACTCGGTGTGCCCTTACCATAGCACGGTATATGAATTCACTGAGAAAGCAATTTTAGTTATCAGGAGAAATGGACCTAAATTCGGCGCCACAAATTATTCTGACTAGATTGCACTTGGTTTTAGTGGCGCCGAATTTGGGTCCTTTTCTCCTGATAACTAAAATTGCTTTCTAAGTGAATTCATATCATGGGCGTCCGCAGGTGGGGCAACCAGGCACTTGCCCCCCCCCCTGGAAAATAAAATGATAACTTTTCGCCCAGGCTGCTTCCCCTTTACATATACGCTTACTAACACTAATATCGCGTCCCCATCAATCTGGAAGTGACATGCCCCCCTCTGCAAAAAATCCTGCAGACGCCCTTGATTCATATACCCAAATGTCGTGCTGTGGTCTAGTGGTAAAGGCACACCGAGTACAAATTGGAGGATCCGTGGTTCAACTCCCGGCGGCATACCCTTACTTTTTCGGGTATATGAATTAATAAATAATTAATTGTATAAATTTCATTTCGCGGGTTACATATGTATATAATAACTTAAATATTATATATGTAATTTCTTTATTTAATCTTCTTCTTTCTTCGCCTTAATCCCGTGGTAAGGGGTCGGTTTTGCGACCGGGAAGGAATAGAACAGGCCGGCCCGTCGCACGGTCTGGCGCCTGTTGAAAATCTAGAAGGGAAGAGACTGGCATGCATGCAAAGAACAGAAGTAGCCTACTACCAGTCCCAGCTAGGGCAGCTCGTGGTCGCCATTCACGTACCCATAAGATGTGGGCCCCTGAGCAGAATTTTTACTTTCTCTTACCCCTATATATATGTTAATATATATAGAGAGAGAAAGTATTGGATTCATGTCAAAAATTCGATGTCGAGATTTTGATGGATCTTCACGTTTTGAGGTCCCCTGAATTCAAAAAAGTGGTTTTCGCGACATGGTCTGTCTGTGTGTCTGTGTGTGTGTGGGTGTGTGGGTGGGTGTGTGTGTGTTCAATTTTAAGCATGAAGGAATTGAGCTAGGAGATTGAAATTTTATATTTAAGTTAGACACCCCCCGGGACCGGAAAAATAAGCTTTTAATCAAAATCGGCCAAAGAGTACTAGTACTTTACTGATGTACTTTTTCAGTTTTTTACGATTTTCTCAAAATTTGCTCCAACGATTTTTTTTTAAATTCAAAAATCAATTATTTTTTAGATGCTCTTTAAAATGTATAATCTCATTTTGCAATTGAAATCTTCTGAAGACCACTTTACTCTTGTATTTCATTGGGAAGATAGGAGAAATGGTTGCCATGGTAACAAAATATAAATATTTTCCCATACTTATAAATTTTACATCTGAATTCAAATGTTCCGTACTGTCGGAAACTAAACACATGTCGACACAAAAAAATCTGGTGTGACAAGCACAGAACACAACTTTCGATTACCGAAGGTAAGAGAAAGTTGTGTGCTGTGCGCCAGTCACACCAGATTTTTTTATTTAATACACTTTCCGCCTAATTCATAAAACCTTAAACAATGTTTAAAGAGAATTTGAAAAGCATTTTAGCAAAATCTTAATTCATAAACATATTTTAGGCCTAAATACTTGTTTAAATTCCTATTTTAACTAGACAGGCGAGACCCCTTGTTTAAGCTCACTAATAAACATTTTGTAACCTCAAAATTGTCGATCACAACAACTTGACATTTGAAATAGCCTATAATATCATAAATAAATAAATTAATTAATAAAAATAAACGTAAGTAAAAATTCAAATGTATTATATGTTTTTTCATGAACAAATTATTAATCTTGATGAATTAATATTTTCAGAATAATGCAAAGTATTGAAACTATAAATACAATATGCAATATTATGAATATGGCCAGAGCCGCAGACAGATTTGACGGGCCCCGGGGCTACTTAATAATACGGCCCCCCCCCCCCCCTCACCCATTAAGATTTTTTAGGTATGTAAAAGGCTATTGTGGCCTTCATGCCAAAAATTTTTTACACAATTTTTAAAACAGTTATACATAAGCTTAGCTTACAATATTTATTTAAATAAAAAAGTTATTTAATTTAATAGGGTTACCATAATTTATTGAGGACAGACGACTTCCGGAGTGGGGTATGGAAAATTTTTTGAAAATTAGACACTGAAATCTGTGTTTTTAGCTATCCTGAGACGTGAAAAATATTACTTGCTTAGAGCTTAAAGGGCCCGGTGCCCGGGCCCCCACAGGAAAAAATGTGCAAAAAATGATTTTCTTTATTGACATTTTGAGATTTGAGCTTAAAGGGCCCGGGCATCCTCAGGAAAAAAGGCAAGTTTTTGAGCTCAAAGGGCCCGGGCCCCTTCAGGAAAAAAGAGAGTTTTTGAGCTCAAAGGGCCCGGGCCTCTTTAGGAAAAAAAAATTCAAGAAAATGATTTTTTTTTAATTGAAATTTTAACTATCAAAATTATTTTTTATTAGAATTTTAAGGTTGGAGCGCAAAGGGCCCGGGCCCCGGGGTTATAGCCCCCCCCCCCCGGGTCTGCGGCCCTGAATATGGCCTATCAAATAGATAAAAGGATTATGTCTGGGAGAAGATTATTTAAAAAAAGAAAAAATCCTTTAAGATCTTAAAATCTGTTACTATTATTAGTTACAATACATTTGAGTTTCAATATTTGATAGAAATTCAAACATATTTAATTGATTGGTTGATATTTGATATTTAAACATATTTAATTTTCATTAAATCAAACTTAAGTAATTATTATACAAATGTATTTTTATTTAGCTTATTTTTATGGCTTTTAATTGATTTAAATTCCTTTCAGTTCCTTTGGAGAATGCATTGAAACTGAAAAAAGGGGTGTGCTTATTAGTATCTAGTCCAAATGGAATTAAATGATTTATTGAAAAAGTAATATTTTGAAAAAACTAACCTCTGACATTTATATTTATTTTCATTTTGTCTGTTTTTCTTTACTCGCGTTCAAATCTGTTTTTTATTTTGTTTTAATTTAAAGACATAAGTAATTGCTGAAATAAATTTTTTTTTTATTAAAATAAACCAAAAGCAGTGGCTATGGCAAAAATATTTATCTTTTCTTACTCACAAATTGTCAGTCAAATTTTGGCTTCTTTTTCTTATTTTTCATAATATTATATTTTTCTTATTTTTCCATATTCATTTAAATGACAATAATGTTGATTTGTCCAATTATTTATATTAATTCTATAAGGATCTAATTAAAAACGGTCAAAACAAATTAGTTTGACATATACTGTAAATATATTTCTCAATCTCCGCCAGATGTCAGCTTAATGCAACAAATTTTGCAAAATGACGTAGGTTTTTGCCATGTTGCCAAACTTAATATTCTTAAATTTCATATTAGTTAATCTACAGTTTAAATGTGTTTATGAATAGAAAGTTTGCTTAAATACATATTATCGTTTAACAATTGATTAGTTAAAAAGATTTTCAAATACTCTTTTATGAATTAGGCGGTTTATATTTATTTCAAGTGTTTAATGGTTAAATATTACACTTTATACATATTTCGACATGACTGTCAGCTATGAGGATGACACTAATGTCGATATATGCATAAAGTGTCATCTTCACAGCTGATAGTCATGTCGAAATATATCGACATTAGTGTCATCTTCATAGCTGCCAGTTATGTCGATTAATATGTATAAAGTGTAATATTTCATCATTAAAAACTTGAAATATAATATTTAAAATATAATTTATATTTAATTTTTACTTTCTCTTACCTATGTATATATGTAATATATATATAGAGAGAAAGTATTGGATTCATGTCAAAAATTCGATGTCGAGATTTTGATGGATCTTCACGTTTTGAGGTCCCCTGAATCCAAAAAAGTGGTTTTCGCGACATGGTCTGTCTGTGTGTGTGTGTGTCTGTCTGTGTGTCTGTGTGTCTGTGAACAAAATATCTCAAGAACGAAAAGAGCTAGGAAGTTGAAATTTTATATTTAAGTTAGGCACCCCCATGGGACGTGACACGAAGCTTTTGAACAAAATCGACCAAAAAGTACTAGCACTTTACTGATTCGCTTTTTCAGTTTTTTTCGATTTTCTCAAAATTTGCTCCAACGATTTTTTTTAAAATTCAAAAATCAATTATTTTTTAGATTCTCTATAAAATGTATATTCTCATTTTGTGATTGAAATCTTCTGAAGACCACTTTACTCTTGTACTCCATAGAAAAGATAGGAGAAATGGTTGCCATGGTATCAAAATATAAATATTTTCCCATACTTATAAATTTTACATCTTGAATTCAATTGTACCCTACTGTCGGAAACTAAATACATGTCGACACAAAAAATCTGGTGTGACAAGCACAGTACACAACTTTCGATTACCGAAGGTAAGAGAAAGTTGTGTGCTGTGCGCCAGTCACACCAGATTTTTCAATAAGAGTTTAACAATTATATTTTCAAAACAAAAATTTCATTAAAGAGCAAAATAAAAATACTTGTCTTTTTTTTTCTTCTCTGCTTTGTGCACCCCCCCCCCCCTCCCCACCCTCCTTTGAGTATTTTTAAGGCAATTGGCTAAGAAAACGATCAACGACGACGAAGACGACGAGCCTTTTTTTTTTTTACTTCCTCCCGGTTTCCAATATATTTATTTATTTATTATTTAGATAAAGAAAAGAAAAAAAAAGAAGAAGGAATATTGTCTTCTAACGAACCCATCTTACGATGTAGATGAGAGAACGAGAAAAAAAAAAAAAAAGCAATTTAACTCAAAGACGGAACGGAAAATATTCAAGCGGAAAAAAATAAAGAAAAAAAAGAATCAGAATAAATAAAATATACGATTATACATTAGATAGGTCTTATATATTGAGAAATAGAAAAATCTTAATTTCAATTCTTATTTGATAGGGGCTGAAATTTTTTGTCGATCTGGAATCTGGTATACCTAATATTTAAGTGGAAATGTTTCCGCCTAAATCTGTTCCAATGATGATACAGTGCTAATGTGTTGGATCTACAGTGCCGAGTCAGCCATATTAGGGTTGGTCAATAATCGATTTTTGATTCAAACTCGAAAAATGCGATTTTTCGCCTGTCGATTGTACTTTTGGTGTTTGGTTCTCTGGGTTTGTTGAAGCTTACAAGTTATAAAGACTAAATAAGTTAATCAGGAAACCCAATGGAAACTTTGCAGCCAGGAGATTAAATTAAAAAAATCCTTTATTTAATTTATTACTTCGGTCGTCTGTCACGACCTTCACCAGGGCAATACAATTATTTGCCCGTCTCTGTCACGACCTTCACCAGGGCAATACAATTATTTGCCCTGATGAAGGTCGTGACAGACGACCGAAACGTCGGCAACTAAAAATTAAATAAAGGATTTTTTTTTTTATTTAATCTCCTGGCTGCAAAGTTTCCATTGGGTTTCCTGATTAAATCTCCACAGCCATAACACATCAAACTAAATAAGTGTCTTTCGAAATTCTTTCGAGGCCTTGAAGATGGTTTTTTTTAAAAACCGAAACCAAATATCAGCGCTATTGGTCGGCCATACTTAAGTTTTCTAATAAAAAAGAAAAAAACATACCAAGTTTTTTTTCTTTCAAAAACCAGCCCATCATCTGCTTTATAGAGACAAGTAATCTCAACATTTGAAGATTCTATTAATATTCTTGTCTGCCCTCGGGGCATGGTGTAGAGGTTAGCGTGCTAACCTCATATACCAAACGTCGCGGGTTCGGACCCCAGGCAGTCCGATGATTTTATATAAGGCATTTGGGTACCAAATGACTTATATAAGAATGCCTGGACCCCAATATGTATAATTATAAATAACGGATATCGTTTAAAGTCTTAAATGGCCTAAGTTGCCGAAAAGACTGTGTGAATGCGTGTGTGAGTGTGAGTGTGAATGAGAAAAAAGTGTAAATGTTTTTAAAAAAAAAAAAAAAAAAAAAATATTCTTGTCTAGTTTCGCAACAACAATTAAATAAGTTATATTGTATATGTTGTAAAGAATTATAGGAATTTTTGTGAATGTTTTAGCATGATTTTAGGGATCGCTATCAACCTTTAAAGTTTAGGCCTATTCAATTACATTGAGGAATTAGCCTTAATTTTTTTAACTTAACTTTTTCCTGGAAAGTATTCTAAAGTTAATGAAATTTTTACAGGTTATTTTGGAGTCGACCCTACTCTAGGATGTCTATCCTAAGTCCTTGGCCTCGGGGAACCTGTGTTAAATTTGGAATGGGACGGGGGTGGAAAAACGTCAAAAATTTTGAACTTATTTCAGTTTTTTGCTATTTTGACCGATAAGGTCTACAAATTTGTTTTTTGTACTAAATTTTAGCAAATTAAATACTCTACAACTTTGCATCGGACTATAGTGGACAGAATATGCTTAGATTACGAAATATAAGAAAAATATTGGAAAAAGTCCAAGATTTTTGAGGTTTTTGCACCCCCCTCCACTTCCAAGTTAGCAAAGAGTCCTCAAGGTCAAAAACATAGGATAGACATCCTAGTGTACCACTAAATAACCTGTAAAAATTTCAATAACTTCAGAATACTTTAAATAGTTATATCGGATACCCCGGTATAAATTGCAAAAATCGAATTTTAAGGTCCATCCTACTGTATAGGTTAGTCTTTATACAAGTTATAATGACGGAATAAATTGATATGGGCAGTAATGCAACGTTCTATTTTTCTTGTTCCAGAAGCGGCTTGAAAATCGTAAACAAAACCTTAAAATCTAGTTATGGGCCCAACGCAAAATTTTTTGTAAAAAAAAAAAAAAAATCGATTTCGAAAATCGATCCAGGCTCCGAATCAATCAACCCTAAGCCATACCAGCTCTGAAATCAAAATCAGAAAGAACAAATACTTCGTTATAAGCAGAATAGAACATGAGGACAGGGAAGTATCTAAATCTTCCGGTGGACGTTCAACAGCCTTCCTTCCTCTGAGGCCACCATCTCTTTGTTCTTCCATTTTATCAGCTAATCTACTTTACTTTTCTGATCAAATAAATTTAAATTCCTTCTGATCACTTTTACTTTATAATCTTCTAAAAGCAGTTAAAATAATAATAGCTTCCTTCTAAAAAGGGAGGGGGCGGTGGAGGGGCTTATGTTTTTGTCTTTTATCTTGAGAATAAACACCCTCTAGACGATTTTTCTTAATTCGTTAGAGGTGAAATGGAATGAATGCATTCAAACAAATCACCATCTTATTATTATATTTTTTTTTTTTGTCCCTTCTTCTTCTTGATTTGGTGCTTGTCGAAGAGGTGGAGGGTTTCTTTTTGCCCTTTGCTCCTAGAGGAAAGGGGGAGAAGAACTCGACACGCACGTGCTACACGGGGTGGAGGATAGGGTGACTCTCTCTCTCTCTCATTAATTATCATCTTAAAAAGGGAACAAGAACATTGCTGCTGCTGCTGCATATCTCAAGCGATGGCCTACTTTCTATAATTAAACTTCATCCCGGACCCGCATTAAACGAACATCAATTGGGGAACCAACCAACCAACCCTCAAGGGGTGTGTGCGTTTAATTAATTCACTTCAATTCTAGGTCTTAGCCTTTAAAAATAAAAAGGTCAAAGTCATTCATTTAAAGTTATGCCGATCCCAAAGTTTAAGAATTGGTAAGTGAAAATGATAAAGTTGTTGAAATAATAGAATCATAATCTCGAAAACCGTTGGATCTAGTTGAATCATTATGATCTAATCAGGTATAGTTGGCGCCACAAGTGCCTAATGAAGAATTGACATTAGGCAAACAAAATCTTAAAAGATTTATATTTCACAGTTTCGGCAATCGTGGCATCATCAGGTTTAGATCCTCAATTGAGACGTGGAAGTACCAAAGTCTCTAGATAACAGCGAAAAACTATTTAAGAACAGAACCGTGCTTTTAGTATTGATATCTTTAAACGCACCTCAGAAGCTTCCAAATTTCGATAATCAAATATTCCCTTTCTCAAGACATGCAGCAGGATACATACTACATTTATTTATTTATTTAATTACACTGCACATACTTAAAGCCACTCTTTGGCAGGTTACGAAAATTCAAGATATAATACCATTCAATTCATCACAGAAATAACATCATTGAAAGTTTTAGGTGGTCGGAAGAAAAGGTCAAGCTGGTTGTATTCTTTATTATAAAGCTGGCACATCCTATATAGGGAGGATCTTTTAAGAAAATTATTTCTAGAGTGCGGCAAATAGAATAGGTCGCGGCTTCAAGTGGTCATTGAAGGGGTGTGGAAGATTCCAGATTTTCAGATATTATATATCTACATTATATTTTATTACTTTTACTACAAAATTTTGTCTGTCTGTAACAAATAGAATCCGAAACTACTGGTCAGATTTCCATGAAGTTTTTATTAATAGGTTTCCGGGGGTGGTTTTAGGCTTTCAAATTAGGTGTAGAGAACTCTCCCTTTTAAGGGGTTCACAAATCTTTTTTTTTTATTTTAAAAACATTCACACTTATTTCTCATTCACACACACATGCACTCACACATTCATACAGTCTTTTCGGCAACTTAGGCCATATAAGACTTTGACGATAACCGTTATGAATATATATTATTTGGGGTCCAGGCATTCTTATTTAAGCCATTTGGTATGCAAATGCCTTAAATAAAATCATCGGACTGCCTGGGATCCGAACCCGCGACGTTCGGTATACGAGGTTAGCACTCTAACCCCTACACCAAGCCCCGAGGGCGGGTTCACAAATCTGGAATTATTCCATTGGATGTATTGTGTTCTATCTCTCCTTATGAAATATTAAAGCTAATTAATTTTAATAATTAAATAATTAAATCTCTCAAATGAAAAATAATAAAAATTATTATATAAATAAATTTTCTTTTTTTTTTTTTTTTTACTCAGTGAAGAATAAATACAGTAGCTAGATAAAATTCTTCTGCGCGTATTCCAACATAATCCTCAAATTGTTGTTCAACAATTAGAATAGACAGGAAGAGAGGATGTCAGCCAAAAGGAGATCCACCTTCAAATAAAAATCTCAATCCAGAAGACGTTTCGATTTTAATTAAATAATGCCATTATCAGTTCTTATGAGAATATTGGAAATCTCAAGGAATATATACCTTTGAGATGCAGATAGAGTGAGAGAATGGTGTATCCAAAGGTGGGTAGCTTTGCTACTTTTTTTTGAAGCGAAATGTAATACCCGGCAAAAGTGGCCCTCCCAGATGGACATTACAGATATACATTTTTTTTTTTCAAATCGGACAATATCTTCTAAGAGAATTTTAACCTCAAATTTTTTGAAATTCCGACCGAAAATTCCAAAATTCTCAATATGTTTCAACCCTTTCTCCAGAGGCTAATTCCACCACCACTTTGTGATGTTGTTGTTGTTGTTGTAACGCCTGTTCTTTAACAAGCAGCCTCAAAGATTCTTCTTCCATTTTTCAATCGTAGGATTCAAATAACCGATTGTTTCGTTATGAGGATATTATTTTAAAAAGGAAAGAAACCAGCATTCAGTTCAAAATCAATAATCACCAAAACACAATCCAAAAACATCACCTTGGATTACCGGTATCCAAAACACACAACACTTGTTACAATAGTCCCCAAACAATTTTGTGATTACTAATATTAATAAATTCTTATTATATATATGTATGTTAAATGATGAAATTATTTTTAATCTAAATTTAGCAATTTAGATTCAGGCAACGACAGAGAGAGTGGGGGATAAAATCGGAATTTCATGCATGGAACGTATTAATGGTATACGAGAGATGGGGTTGGTTGTTAAGGGTAAACGCGAGAGCGAGAGAGAGAGAGAGTCAGAGGTCGATACTTCGATGAGACCCCTTCCCACCGCGCCACCCCGAAAGGGAAGAAAGAAAGAGAATGCATTTGATATTCAACAGAAGAAGAAGAAGATTCTTTGCCAGGAGAGAAGAAAAAAAGTGATGGTGTTGGGAGGTAGGGGGTGGTGGTGGGGGAGAAATGTAGGGGTCGCCGCCGTCGTCGCTAATGGCCTCCCTGTTGCCCGGGCGACTGAGATTCGCCCTCTCTAGAAGGGCGCAGGTTGCCACCCTTTCACTATCTTCACCTAAAAGGAAGATAAATATAAAAAAAAGGTCAAACAAAAAATACACAAGGTGATATATTTCAGTATTTTGACACTTTGTGTTGGTGATACAAATACTTGTCGAAATACGTATGTCAATTAAATAAAATATTGAAAATGTTTTTTAATTTTAATTTACTTTTAAAAAAATCATGTTTCAATTTAAGGTTATAGCTGAAAGTCGTGGTTTGAATCCAGAGGGCGTAAACTCAAAATTTAATTTAAAATAACTACGTGAGCATTTTTTTCTATTCCACGTGACGATATATTGTGTAAATTTTGAGCTTTTTTTTTTTGTTTCACATGAGAATATTCGGGATTCCTTTTTCCCGGAAAATCTAAAAAAAAAGAGAAAAATGTTTAAATGTTGTTAGAAATTTATTTATATTTTTAAATTAATTCATTTAGAAAGGAAGGGGATGTGGAGGATTATCCATTTAAATTAGTTCATTTATAAGGGAAGGGGATGTGGAGGATTATCTAAAATTGTCATGTTCTCTTAAGTCATCCCGCTTTTGGCGGAACAGTCTAGAACAATTAGTTTCCGTTTTAAAAAAAGTCCCGATTTTTGAAAAGCTAACGTGTTTTTTTCTACGGTAAATAAAGTGACATCAGAAAAATCACTATTAAGGGTTGAGACTTTGGAATTAAAAAAAAAAAATATTACAATACTACAATACAATAATATTTGTGAAATATCATTTAAGAAATTCTTGTGAAAATTCTACTAAAAAAATTCACTTAAATGAGAAATATAATAAAATAATATTTTCTATACATATTTTTTTACTTTCTCTTACCTATGTATATATGTAATATATATAGAGAGAGAAAGTATTGGATTCATGTCAAAAATTCGATGTCGAGATTTTGATGGATCTTCACGTTTTGAGGTCCCCTGAATCCAAAAAAGTGGTTTTCGCGACATGGTCTGTCTGTGTGTGTGTGTGTGTGTGGGGTGTGTGTTCAATTTTAAGCATGAAGGAATTGAGCTACGAGGTTGAAATTTTATATTTAAGTTAAACACCCCCGGGACCGGAAAAATAAGCTTTTAATCAAAATCGGCCAAAGAGTACTAGTACTTTACTGATGTACTTTTTCAGTTTTTTTCGTTTTTCTCAAAATTTGCTCCAACGATTTTTTTTTAAATTCAAAAAATCAATTAATTTTTAGATTCTCTTTAAAATATATATTCTCATTTTGCAATTGAAATCTTCTGAAGACCACTTTACTCTTGTATTTCATAGGGAAGATAGGAGAAATGGTTGCCATGGTAACAAAATATAAATATTTTCAGATACTTATAAATTTTACATCTGAATTCAAATGTTCCGTACTGTCGGAAACTAAACACATGTCGACACAAAAAAAATCTGGTGTGACAAGCACAGAACACAACTTTCGATTACCGAAGGTAAGAGAAAGTTGTGTGCTGTGCGCCAGTCACACCAGATTTTTTAAATATATTTTACTGTAGGACTATTTGTACTTATGTTGAAATTAAAAAAAAAAATATATATATATATATATTAAGATTAATATTTTTGCGTTCTATGAAAATTTTTGTTGTTCCATTTAGAGCCTCCTGTCAACAGTGTCCCGCTTTATAAATGTTAAAATCTGGCCAGGTTACCTTAAATTATTGCCTAAACTTGTAAAATTCTAAAAACAAAAAAAGCCCATAAAAATCCGTTAAGTAGTTTCAGATTTAATGGGTTAAAAAGGAAAAGTTCAAATTAAATCTCGTAATTATTATTCGATATTTAATCATATAAATAATTTTATTTTTGTCATTTGATATAAATATAAAAAAGATTATCTCTGAAATTATTTATAAAGTTCTTTAACAAATAGAAAATTAATATTCTCTATCACCATATATGTTATAAATTAGCATCTCAAAATTCTATTTTGAGTTGAAGTTTTAATTTTGGAAAATTCTAAATTCTTAATTAGTAGAAAATATTTTTTTAAATCTCCCATTTATTAGAAAATAAAGAGTCTAATTAATTCACATCGATAAAGCACGGAAATATAAACGTGACGTCATTAAGCAATAAGAAAAAGATGAAAAAAAAAAATTTTTTTTTCTTTGTTAAATTACATGTTGTTTAAATGTTACTTTTGTTTTTGTGTTTTAATAAGCAACCTGAAATGTTGATGATTAATTATGTTGTTAAGTTGCCAGAGGGTGAAATTGCTTTAAACCAAAGGGAGAGAAAGATTTCAGGTAGGTGGAGTGAAAAATGAAAAAAAAAGACACTAGCATCCTAAATTTGAAAATAATTGTTCTTTAGATAAATTGTTAAACGTTCCCTCTACTTTTTCGTATAAAAATAAATTGCAGGTGAGATGCATCACATCACTAATTTCTGCTTAGTGGACTTCACATTGATGTCATACTGGGGCATCTCTCCCTGAAAAGAGAGAGATGCCCCAGTTCTAACAGGAAAGATGCCGGCTTGTTTTATTTTATTATCATACTACGCAGCACGCAGATGGGAAGAAATCTCTGGCGAAGCCCGCTAAAGATGAACGATAAACATACCTCTGCTCTAGGTGTGACTAGATCCTGCAGAGAATTTTGCCCCTTGATATTAAATTTATTGCAGGAAAGGGTGACATATCCTGGCTAGCGGACCTCTTTTTATGACAAGCTCTTAAAGCAAGGTATACCTAATATGCCGAAATTGAAGCTGAATATTCCCCAAGAAATGGAATCCTTTTTCAGGACAAACTTTTCCAGAATTTTGGTTCCAGTGTTTCGTACCAGAGTGTCGTAACCGCCATTTATTACTTACTCGCCGCTAAGTTCGCTTATGATGGATTTCAGGGATTCCTCTGGATGAAATTTGAAATATTATTCTCTCCCAATGAGAAGGTTAATTGTGATGTATTTTTTTTTTTTTTTAATGATATTCAGTAAATTTGTCTATTCCAAGTCTATTTCGTTACTTGTCGTATTCCTTCCTCTGATCATTCTAATAGAATGACAGAATTTTTGAGAGTTTCTAGGGTTTTTAATGCTGTAAGAAGGGATTTGTATTTCCTTCTGATTTCCAGGCAATCTGTTAAAGAAGTTTAACTTCTTCTTCTTCTTCTGTCCTCGCTTTATTCCCACGATGCGGAGTCGCCGGACCTCACTTTTTTTCCTTCAACCCTATCATGCGTTTTTGCAGCCGGAAGAAATAGGCCAGGCCAGCCCGTCGTACGGTTTGACGCCTGTTGAAAAGAGGAAGGAAGAGACAGACATACAAAGAACTGAAGGGCTGCCTGTCCCAACTCGGGCGGCTCGTGGTCACCTTCCATGTACCCACAAATGTGGACACCTGATAAAGCTTTTAGATTATGGCACTCCTTATCAAACCAAGAGTGTCGATGAGAATTATGATTAGATAAGTCATTTGTAATGGTCCGTGACATCCCCGAGGCTTCCAGGGCCTTATAGATTGCTTCCGTGAAGTTCAAGTTTAGAACATCAATAGGATCACTTTGGGTATAAATTCTATTGCTGTTTTAGAAAAATTTTTGAAATTTTTGTGATTCCATTTGTTGTGGTCCGTTTCTTTGGGGTTCTTTTCTCATTTTTCGGAATTTCCAGAATAATAATAATAATTTATTTGAGAATGCTCTAAGGACAGAAGTCCTTTTTGAG
>JAKCPI010019510.1:0-13383 GCA_023213315.1 Euborellia annulipes
AATCTACCGTTATAGAATTCTTTAATTCTCTCCTTTTGGACTATATTAATACAATCAGGAGCGTAGAGGATCCATAGAATTTTTCTCCAATTTTAATTGATATTTTCTCTTTTGTTTCAGGTAAGCATTCAGCAGTTTCTTCTTCTTCACAGATAATTTTTGTAAGTTTTATTTTTGTATAAAAAACTCCATACCTCTAATTGTTTGTGGAATGCAATTTTACTCTCGAGAGGATTTGTTTTATTCTTAAGCTGATGTGATAAGATTGTAGATCTCAACTTAGAAGATTTAGGGCGTGTTGATTCACTTTTAATTCACTAGCTATCCCTCGGGTATGATTTAGGAGTCTTTTCCCATTTAGTTAAGCTAATTATATGATTAAATAGGAGCATATATGGTAGTTAAATAGCTAAGACCAAAAGCTCGGTATTAGGGTAGTTACATATCGAAGCATATGTAATTATGGACCATATTTTGTACGTATTAAATATTTATTAAAGTTATAAATACTATACAACGTTCCAGTACTTGAAAAATACTAAATATAAAATGAATAAGAATAAGCAGTCGAAACAGTTTTTTTTTACTTTCTCGTATAGAGAAAGTTATGTAATCGTAAAAAAATTCGACTTCGAGATTTTGATGTTTCTCCACGTTTTAGACTCCCTGAGTCCAAAAAAACATTTTGTGGCATTATGTCTGGTGTGTGTGTGTGTGTGTGTGTGTGTGTGTAAACACGATTGCTTAAAAACCAAAGCAGCTAGATCGATGAAATTTGGTATATGCTCCTACACTAAAATTGTAGATTTCCTATCAACTTTTGGAGTAAATACGTCATTTGGAAGTAGTACTTTACTTAAAAAGATTTTTCAAAAATTTCGAAATTTTCAATTTTTGTTATATTATGATAAAATACTCTATTTTAAAAAAGCTTATTCGGGTCCAGGCATTTGTATTTAAGCCATCTGGTATCCAAATGGCTTAAATAAAATCATCGGAGTGTTTTTGTTTACTATATCGATGATTTACACTTTGTTGAATAACTTTGCTAGTTGACTAGAATCGAAGCAACCACCCCTAATCATGCAACAATATCTCACCACAAATAGGAGAAAATTTCCAAAATAATAATCATGATTGACTTGAGCTAAATGAATTTAAAGGGATTAGAATTGAGTGTCGAACAATTCAGCCGTGTTGTGAGGGGATATAGCTAATAGTTGGATGGGCGTCTGCATCGTCATCAAGGTAAACACGTTTGCATGCTGAAACAACTCACGTAGGCTTTTGGTGTCAAACACAAACAGACAAACACACACAACCAATAAACACACTTGAAGTGGAACACTGGGCAAACATTTCGACAGCCATTCGGGAAACAAAAAGTCACTTGCTTGCTTGCTTGTTATTCAACCTCCCCACCCCCCCCTATTCATTTTGTGTCCTCACTCTTTGGTTATACGTCATATTCGTATATAGAGATTTTAAATAGGTATGTCAATATTTCTCTTCTAATCAACAACCGAATATGGAAAACAAAATACCAAAATTTTTATTCTCTAAATAAAGTTTTGCACACCGGCGTTAACATGTTGCCTCTTATTTTAAGTTATCTAAAGAGGCCATTTTTATGCATTAAAATACGGCGTTATTATATTAAAGGCACCCCCTAGACATGACATTAATTTTTAGCACTATTGACTAAATGTTAACGCTTAGGCTTTAAAGTTTTTGCTTTTTTGTTTTTTTTTTTATTCAGTAAAGTACGAGACTGAAAAAAAAGTAATTTTTAGTAAGATGATGACTTAAAATTTTCGAATAAAATATCATTTTTCAAGTTCTAAAGTTTCACAAATTTCATAAAAAAAGTTACGTAAAAAATAAACCAAATTTCAAGAAAAATTTTTTTATAACCAAAAAAATTAGAAGCGATCGTCGGCACATCTTGAATGTAATTGTAGAATTAGTTGAAGTTTTTTTGGTTAAAAAAAAAAAAATGATCGGATTAAAATTAGGGTTTTTTCAAAATAACTGAAATATTTCATATATCCGGGCTTCTGAAATAATTTTTGTATTTTTTTTTCTGAAAACTACATTAAAAAACAAAATTTCTATAGCCTTGCGGGGGTTCCGAAATATCAATTTTAAAATAAGTTATAGTTATTTGAAAAAAAGAGCAGTTTTTTTTCAAAAATACATAACTTTTTTTTAGTTGGGTAAAAAATATGAAAAAATGTCTCAAAAAAAAAAATCTCAAAAATGTCTTTTAAGGGGTAGAAAAAGATAGGAAATTTTCAGTGAAATCCGCAGGGGTCAGGAAAAAAATTTGTCGATTTGGCATGGAATGACCCATATATAATAATAATTTTTTTTTTAATAGGAGAATTAAATTCAAGTATGATACACAAGTTTTTGTTTCAATTTTTTATTTAACATTAATACTTTATACGTATTTCGACACAATATGTGTCATCATCGGAAGTGAATTACATACTGAATCATTCAGTTGACAAATATTGTGTCGAAATACGTATAAAGTATTAATGTTAAATAAAAAATTGAAACAAAAAACCTTGTGTATCATACTTGAATTTAATTTTCCTATTAATGCATAATGTTTCAACTAGAGCCAACGGTTACCGGTTTAAAATTAACTATTTTAATTTTTAATAATTTGTATAATTGATGACTTTATTAAGTTGATAACTTCATTTTTTAAACTGATGTTTTTTTTTTTTAAACACACACTTTTTTCCCATTCCACACACATCACACAGTCTTTTCGGCAACTTAGGCCATATAAGACTTTTACGATAACCGTTATTATTAATATATATATTTATTGGGGTCCAGGTATTTCTATTTAAGCCATTTGGTATCAAAATGGCTTAAATAAAATCATCGGATTGCCTGGGGTCCGAACCCGCGACTTTTGGTATGCGAGGTTAGCACGCTAACCACTATTCCAAGCCCCGAGGGCAAACTCGATGTTAATCGTGTTCTTGCTTACAATATCGATGATTTGCTCTTTGTTGGATAGGTTTGCTAGTTGACTAGAAGCGAAGCAACCCACCCAGAGGGGTACCTAATTTAAATGTGAAATTTCAACCTCATTTTCATTTCAAATTTTTGTGTATTTACAGATTACATTCTCATTTTCATTTAAAACTTGAAATAAATCTGATTTCAATAATGTTTTTAAAAGTTAAAGTTAAATATTTAATCCTTAGTACAAATTGAATATAAGCTCCTCTTATAAATTAAGTGAGGTGTAATACCCTCAGTCAATTTCCTAGAATCTCTTTTTGAGTGAGAGTGTCTTTTTCATCATTGATTTCTCCCTGAAATGAAATCCTTTGATGTATTTATATTAGACAGAGAGATAGAGAGACTAAACATAAGATAAAATTTATTCACTTGTTCTAAAAGGTGAAAATTCTCTCCTTTTTTTCGGTTGCGGTTGTGTAAATGTTAACACAACGGATGAAAGAAAACACAGGGTTGAAAAATAAGATGTGATCCAATTGGCTTTGGCTCGGGGAGACAAACCAGAAGCCGTGACCCGAGAGTGGGCAAAGCGCGAGCGCCATTTAATGATTCTAGTAAATCTGTTAACGAGCCACAAGTTTCAAAATAAACTCACTCACGCCCCCCTGAATCCTTCTTAAGCCCTTCGTCCGTCTCTTTCCTCTTAAAACTTAAACAAACATTCACAGAGCTTTATATATATTTCAATCTGAAAACAGATTTTAGTTAATCATCAATGAGCTTTATTATTATCCTCTTTTTTAAAGAATAAGCTATAATAAAAAATAATGTAATTTTTAATGGTTTGCTCTTAATGCCTTTTGTTTATCTGAAAGGCACTCAGCCACTAAACTTTATCCCTTTCCTTTGGGCTTTGTTGCTTAACTTGGACTCCATTATATACTCGCTCTCTATTTCCTTCTGTTTGATTGGCTCTGACACAGTTATGGCCTTTTGTTATGGCAATAAAATAAATATAATACTTGTTATGTCCAGAAATTATTACTTTGAACAAAGAAATTAAAGCTCTTGTCATTTGGAGTAGAGGTAAAAACCGCGCTTCATATTGCAAGAGTTCAAAAACTCACCCCCTTTTTTGGTACTGAGACTGATACACGTATTCATAAACAAGCCTTATCTTTACGGAAAAAGGAAGCTCTTGACTGGCAAGTGGCAAGCCCACTTGTACCACTTATAAAACAGAGAAAAACGGTTTGGGGCGAGAAAAGGAGGCGTGCCGATATGACGTATTGCGCTAGATTATTTAATTTTTTTCATTAGTAACTAATTGTTTCTCCATCGATTAAAAAATCCCGTTTCCGGCACAGAATTTGACGTATAATGCAGAAGGTTATACTAAAAAAAAAAACGAGATACGTTTGGGGCCCCATTGTTAAAAATTGATTTAAAGATTTCAATTGTTGATAACAATATAAATTAACAGAAAAAAGACGCTATATTTTCAGCAATTTTTATTAATTATCAAGGCAATATTTCCAGATATTTCGGAGACACTATCGGCACTCCTTCTTCAGTGGATTTATATTAACATAAAAGGGGGGTCTGTGAGAAAGGGTGGTGGGTCATAAATAATGTTTCAAACAATTGTTACAAACAGATACATACTTCACCTCTTTCACCACATTACGGCCCTTATAATTAAAACGCTTGGAAGCGACATGTTATTTGACCAGCAATTATTAATCATTTGATTCAATTAGATAGAAAATCCGGAAATATCTATATATATAAAAATGAAATGGGAAAAATGTATGTATGTAAATATGTATGTATATGTTCTATAGAAATCCACAATTTTCAATGAATCCATTTGAAATTAAGTACACCTATAATACATGACTCTGGGAGTAACGTAGTAATAATTTGAATATTCTAAAATATCTTAAATATTTTGGAAAAATAATTATAATCAAATTTCTTCAATATGGGAACACAAAATCAACAAGTTGGCTAGAAATTAGAGAGCGTCCTTTATGCTCTGAGAACCAGCTTCCTACCTGACTATGGGCTGGGGGCGGGGCTACGCAGCAGTTGAAAAACGAAGAGAGGATGCAGGTGGACTGACCCTTTAAACAGTCATAAACAGACCCTTTTGTGCTTTCCCAATCGGTACCCTCGCCTCGCTTGAATATAAGATCCTTCCTTAATATCTTAACACTTGCATTGCAACAAGAAATATCCTAAATTGGGAATAAACTTGCTCGCCGAAGGCGAGCAAGGGGTCCAGGGGGGCGCAGCCCCCCTGGCTAGGGGAAAGCCCGCCGAAGGCGGGCTTTGCGACTAGTATAATATAAAATTTATAAATAGTTAAAAATTAATTTCTCAAATTCATGATATTAATCTGGGAATTATTTCTATTTAAAAATACATACAAAAGCCTAAAGGTACGTTTCCATTCCTACAAGTCGCGGGGACTTGTGCCGGGCACATGTCCCCGGCACATGTCGCACGGTTTTGTTTTACTGTTTCCATTTCCTTGAGACAGATGTTGGGAAAAAAAATACTCAGTCCCTGTTCGACACTGTGCTGAGCAGGTGCGTTTATTGTGTTGGTACAAACATGGAAAACGTCGTAGCTGCCTCCGCCTTTGTGGTTATCGCGGGTGCATACTGTGAACTCAAGAAAAAAGGCGTAAACGTCCAAGGTGGTGGATCAGAAGTTTTTTAGCGAGACGTGATTCAGAAGGGGCCTACAATTCCCTGATGAGAGACTTACGTCTTCAAAGCGGATGTAAACAGTGGTCTGCGCATGCGCAAGTCCCGGGCACAAGTCGCAGGCCGTTTCCATTCTCCGGGCACAAGTCGAGGGCACATGTTTTGTCGCGCAGTCGGCTGCGACATTTTTGTCCCGGGCACTTGTGCCGCGACTTGTGCCAGACCGTTTCCATTCTGCAACTTGTGCCGGGCACATGTGCCTCGACATGTCGCAGAGAGTTTAGTTGTAATGGAAACGGGGCTTAAAGGTACGTTTCCTACAAGTCGCGGGGACTTGTGCCGGGCACATGTCCCCGGCACATGTCGCACGTTTTGTTTTACTGTTTCCATTTCCTTGAGACAGATGTTGGGGAAAAAAAAATACTCAGTCCCTGTTCGACACTGTGCTGAGCAGGTGCGTTTGTTGTGTTGGTACAAACATGGAAAGATTTGAGTTTTTGTGATGTGCACTTCGAACACTTCCACAAAACAGACTCCTGTTCAAACAGTTCGATCAGTTGGTAGTACGGCATTTGGTCCACTCCATTACAGTGATAATACGTACAAATAAACGGGGGAAGAACTACACAAAACAAAACACACACTGATCCACGCGAAACACACGTTGGAATCTGAGACAGAGAGGTTAGATTTTGCTGTCAGGAGGATGTAAACAGTGGTCTGCGCATGCGCAAGTCCCGGGCACAAGTCGCAGGCCGTTTCCATTCTCCGGGCACAAGTCGCGGGCACATGTTTTGTCGCGCAGTCGGCTGCGACATTTTTGTCCCCGGCACTTGTGCCCGGGACTTGCGCATGCGCAGACCACTGTTTACATCCTCCTGACAGCAAAATCTAACCTCTCTGTCTCAGATTCCAACGTGTGTTTCGCGTGGATCAGTGTGTGTTTTGTTTTGTGTAGTTCTTCCCCGTTTATTTGTACGTATTATCACTGTAATGGAGTGGACCAAATGCCGTACTACCAAACTGATCGAACTGTTTGAACAGGAGTCTGTTTTATGGAATGTTCGAAGTGCACATCACAAAAACTCAAATCTTTCCATGTTTGTACCAACACAATAAACGCACCTGCTCAGCACAGTGTCGAACAGGGACTGAGTATTTTTTTTTTCCCCAACATCTGTCTCAAGGAAATGGAAACAGTAAAACAAAACCGTGCGACATGTGCCGGGGACATGTGCCCGGCACAAGTCCCCGCGACTTGTAGGAATGGAAACGTACCTTTAGTAAAAATTGTCAGAAAAGGAAAATATATATTTTTTTTCCTTTTGATAGAATTATTTTTAGTAAATTGAGAATGACGTTTTGATACGACATTTCGGTGGTTCATTCTTTCAGAATTTTATAACCGTTTATGAGGTTTTCGGTATCAACCCTAAAATTCACTGTCCTATTGATGTTTTTTTGAATGAAACAACTTTCCTTGAAATATCGCTTCATCCAATTTTTTTCAAAATCTAGAACCACGTAACCCTCAAAATCAAAGCTATGCTTTTCAATTTTGGAATGTTTGACTAAGGCTGTTTGGTTTTTATAATTTTTATCTACAGAGTTTTTATGCTCTGATATACGTACCGATATCTCCCTTTTTGTGTTACCTATGTAAATTTTATTACACCCTTTGCAATTTATCTGGTATATGACATTGCTTTTTTGTCCTTTTTTAATTGGGTCTTTTGTATTATATAACGGCGCAAGGTCATTTTTTTTATTTTCGGCACTAATTTTATATTATATTGTTTGAACAAGTGTTTTATTTTAGAGTAAGCTGGCATGAAAGTTAATGAAAAGAATTTTACCTCATCAGTATTTTCTATTCCATAATTTAGCTTATTATTATTTAGTGCAGAGAGGGTTTTGGGGATTATTTTATTTATTATTGCTTTGGGGTAGTTGTTAGACCGAGCTATCGATTTAAATCTTAAAATATTATCATTCCAAAACTCTTTATCACTCAATTTTAACATCCTAGACAATAAGCCTGTGAGGACATTAATTTTGTGAGTAGGTGGGCTGGCAGAGAGAAAATTTGAAATTCTAGAGTTCGAATAAGGCTTTTTATACCAATTTATTTTTAACTGATCTTTGTTATTTATTATCAACATATCTAAGAATGGCAGTTTATTATTTTCCTCTGCTTCATACGTGAATTTGATAGAATTATCATAACCATTAATTGCATTTAAGAAATTATTAATTTTTTCAACCGGTAATGCCGTTATCGCATCATCTACATATTGATAGAAAAATAACGGTTTTAAATTTTCTATGATTGTGTTATGAAAATCGTACATGACCAGGGGCGGCGCGTCCACTAGGCGAACTAGGCGGCCGCCTAGGGCGGCAACCTGAAGAGGGCGGCAAAATTGCAAAAAGAAAAAAAATTTTGGTTCCGCAAACGGCACCCGAAAAAAATTAGGTTCCGCGGGCGGCAAAAACAAATTTTGGTTCCGCGCGAGAGGAAAAAATTTTGGTTCCGCGGGCGGCAAAAATTTAGTGTCTCTAAAAAAAAGGTAAAAAATTTTGGTTCCGCGCAAGAGAAAATGTTCCGCAGGCGGCAAATTTTGGTTCCGCGGGCGGCAAAAATTTTGTGTCTCTAAAAAAAAGGTAAAAATTTTTTTAAGGAGGGGGCGGCAAATTAAATTTTTAAATTTTTTTTTTGGGGAGGGGGCGCAAAAAAATATCTTGCCTAGGGCGGCAGAATAGCTTGCGCCGGCCCTGTACATGACTAAGTTTGCCAAGGCTGGTGCGGCATTGATACCCATGCCCAAACCTTGTTTTTGTTTATATATATTATCATTAAATTTAAATGTACAATTATTCAAGCAGAATTTTGTCAATTCTAAGAAATTATTTTTGTTGAGAGGTGTTTTGTCATTAATATTATCCCAATATTTGTCCACGAGTCTAAGAGCTAATTCTATTATTATGGAACTAAAAAGTGATACAACATCAAAACTCACTAATATATAGCCCTGGGGAAGGTTAATATCTTTTAATAACTCGTAGGCATGGAAAGAATCTTTAATATTTCTATTATTGTTTTTAACTATTTCCGAAATGACAATTGCGATATATTTCATTGCATTACATAATGGACCATTAATGGTTGAATTTATCAATCTCAGAGGGTTACCATTCTTGTGAATTTTTGGGACTCCGTATACTCTCGGTGAGATGGGGTTTTTTACCGAAAAGTATTACCGAAAGTAAGTATCTGTTTGTAACAATTGTTTGAAACATTATTTATGACCCACCACCCTTTCTCACAGACCCCCCTTTTTTATGTTAATATAGATCCACTGAAGAAGGAGTGCCGATAGTGTCTCCGAAATATCTGGAAATATTGCCTTGATAATTAAAAAAAATTGCTGAAAATATAGCCTTTTTTTTCTGTTAATTAACCAACTTCAGCGCCACCACTTAAGGAGAAAAACAATATAAAATCTTTAAGACAAAATAAATATTAAAAATTTAATTATATAATAATTTTTATTATTTTTCATTTGAGAGGTTTAGACCTTATTATGTTATTATTTAAAATTTTTTTTTTCTCATTCACACTCACATGCACCCACACATTCACACAGTCTTTTAAGACTTTGACGATAACCGTTATGAATATATATTATTTGGGGTCCAGGTATTTAAGCCATTTGGTATCCAAATGCCTTAAATAAAATCATCGGACTGCCTGGGGTCCGAACCCGCGATGTTTGATATACGAGGTTAGCACTCTAACCCCTACACCAAGCCCCGAGGGCAGATTTAATTTTTCATAAGACAAGACAAAACTCAATCCGTTCCAAATGACAAATTCTGGATTTCCTTGAATTTTTGCCCCTCTACTTTTGATAATTTGGAGACCCAAGTATTTCCCTGGACTGTACATACATAACGTCCTTTATAAAAGAGCAAAATTTCGTTGCGAAATTCCAACGGGAAGTTGGTCAAACAGAGACGGACAGACAGATGGACATTCCTCTAATATATACAGATAGATAGATATATTTTCATATCGATTTTAAAGGTTTTTTGTAACTAATGTATAAGTGTTTGTCATGTGTTCTACTGAATCAAATCACATGGCTAATTGACCATAAAGTTAAAGATCTTATTGTCTCTACTATTGAGCCTTTGACTCTTGCTGGGGCCTAATCAATTTCCTAATTCTTATATAAAAAAGATTTTAATTTATAATTTCAAACGATTATATTTCAGACCTCTTTCGAAGTAGGTAATTTTTATGGATGGAAACAAAATCTCAAAATCTTTTCCCCCTTTGATTTTTTCCTGCTATTGCGGGGGCGGCCCCCCGCTCCCCCTTCCCTGTGATTGGGAAAGGAAAAGATTTTTTTTTTTTCACCATGCTTACTTTCCCCCCAGAGCGGGGGGGTGTGGGGGGTTTTTGGGGGGGGAGAAATGGGGTTGTTTTTTTTTTTTTTTTTGTTTTTTTTTTTTTTTTTGTTTTTTTTTCATCCGTTGTGTGAACATTTACACAACCGCAACCGAAAAAAGGGAGAGAATTTTCACCTTTTAGAACAAGTGAATAAATTTTATCTTATGTTTAGTCTCTCTATCTCTCATCTAATATAAATACATCAAAGGATTTCATTTCAGGGAGAAATCAATGATGAAAAAGACACTCTCACTCAAAAAGAGATTCTAGGAAATTGACTGAGGGGTATTACACCTCACTTAATTTATAAGAGGAGCTTATATTCAATTTGTACTAAGGATAAAATATTTAACGTTAACTTTTAAAAACATTATAGAAATCAAATATGAAAATCATTGACGGCATTTTCTGTATCTGAGTGAATCAAGAGCGGATCCAGAGGAGTTTTTCAAGTGGGGGAGGTAATCTGGTGTGACTGGTGGCATACAATTTTCTCTTACTTTGGGTAATTTAAAGTTACATTCTGTATTTGTTTACCAGAGTTTGAGGGTCGAGAGTGAGAGAGAGAGAGAGATTTGAACACACACCCCTACAGACCAATTTGAGGGACCCACTTTTTTTTGGAATCAAGGACCTTCAAAACGAGTATTCCCATCAACAACCTCGACATCGAATTTATGACACGATCGCAATATTCAGGGCAGGATTTAGGGGGGGAGCAGCGGGTGCGTGGCCCCGGGCGGTAGATATCAGGGGGCGGCAATTAAAGAAAGATTTACTAAAAAAAGGTAAAATGTTATGAATTTTGTATAGAAAATTTTAAAGAGGGCGGCAAATAAAATTTTGCCCCCCCTAAAAAAAATCTCCTAGTTCCGACCCTGACAATATCACATATTTAGGTAAGAGAAAGTAAATATATATATACAAAATAAATTTTGAAGTATTAATTTTTAAAATTTTATATAAAAAATAAAATTTTATTTTCAAAAAAATATTTTTCTCAAATATCGGGGGGGGGGGGGGGGTAATTACTCGCATTTACCCCCCCCCCCCCCCTTTGTATCCTCCGCCCTTGTTTGCAAAACAGTCGGCCTGAAACATTTAATAAAAAATAAAAAAAAAAATTTTGTGAAAATTTTATTTAATTACACACTTCATCGATCAACAGTGTGCTTTGATGAAGTAACTGCGGCTCTTTAGGGTCTAATATCAATATATTTGTTATTGTTACATCTATAATATTATTACAACAAAATTTTGTAGTCTAGGGTTTCCGAGTAAAAATGATTAAAAATGATCGAGGGATCCACACGCCGGCAACAGGTCTGCATAGTGAACATTTTGGGGCACACAGGGGTACACACCCCCGCACCAGGGACACAATTTTCTCCTGGTCACTTTCGATGTACTGTGTGTGTATCGATGTACTGCGTGCCTAAAGGATCACTATGCAGACCTGTTGCGGGCGTGTGGATCCCTCGATCATTTTTAATCATTTTACTCGGGTTTGTCTGTTTGTAACCCATAAACTTCAAAACTACAGAGATTTTTTCTTGTCCAGTTAGAGAATTTAAAAAAAAATCCATTCCCTATTTTTATTAGTAAAATTAATCTAGAATTCTGTAAATAGAACAAGTTGTTATTAAAATAATAAATAACACTTAGATGCCAACAAAACCCGTAAATATAAATGAGTTGCTTTGACCTACGAATCAGATATAAAAAAAAAAAAGAGTCTGACAGACGCCAAATGATCTCTAAAGATTCTACGTTGCGTTGACTTTTACTTCCTTTACAAATTTGTTGAAAAAAAAAAGAAGCATCTTTAAAAATAAGTGAACATCTCCTTCTCTCGTACATGATAATAAATTTATAAGTGAATTTTAGTGATGTTCACTGACGATGGTGAAGATAAATAAATAAATCAATGAAACAAATCTAAAAGAGAGAAATTTATTTTTCTTTTTTTTTTTAACGTTTCTTATAATAAAATTTGTAAGAGACGTAAAGTAACAGGATTAAATTAAATAACAACTTTAAGTGTTACAAGTTCTTTGTTAGATTAAAATACTTTTGTGATTAAACACATCACACAACCAATAAAAGAAAAAATTCGAATTATGAAGTGGGTGATTTCGAATTATAGAACGTTCTCTCTCCCTCTTGATACGAAAAGGAACAAGTGTATCAAAATACGCGCTGATTCCTCGGGGTTAACCATCCGAGGTTTTGCCATCCTTGGAATTACTTAACCGCAAAGAATAAAAATGAAAAATTATTTTTATTTTAGGGGAAGGGGGGGGGGGGTGATATAAAAAATGTGATCAAAATCTGTCCATGACTACCAAAATTAAACTTTGCATGGATTATATATAGAGGAGGATATTACAGAAAGACAGACAGCCGGACGGAATGGAATATATTGTTTTCGTTATTTTCATCTTAAAAATAATATGTGTCTTGAAGATAGATGACATTATTATATTAAAACTGAAATGTTTCATTACTAAGAGAAATTTTTTGTGTCGACATATATTTAGTTTCCGACAGTACCTACTGTACATTTGAATTCAGATGTAAAATTTACAAACAGTTACTATTAAACGAGCAATGTACGTTTTTGTTTATATATGGACCCTGTTATGCAATGGTGTGTCAAAGACCAAAAAATTAAAAATTGAGTTAAGCACGGAATATTGTTTCAAATGCTATATTTAATAGTATTTTTTATGAAATATGTCCTAAAAAAATTTATATTTAATGGGAAAGCATTGCACAATTGACAAAAAAAATTATATATAATCCCAACAAAAACAAAAACTTTAATGTTAATTTTCTCAAAACTCCCGGGATGTTTGGTCTTTGACAGCACCATTGCATAACAAGGTCCATATAAGCATATTAGTTCTCGATAACGGCCCCATCGATTTTTTTCAAATTTTAAATATATACTACTTGTGGTCCCAAAATAAAATTGTGCTAGGTCTCATATTTGGGAAATCTCGAGTACTTTACTGGTGTAATTTTTTAGTTTTTTCCAATTTTCTTGAGATTCATTTTATAGATTTTATAATGTTCAAAGCTCTAGTGGGCTTGTCTCCTGGCCAATCCCTCTTCTCTTTACTCAGGACCCACAGATTTAGAATATATCTCTCCACGAATATTTAAATTTTAATTAACGTGAAAATTTTGTAAATTTAATTGTTTATATCAATAATTACAATG
>JAKCPI010019511.1:0-12261 GCA_023213315.1 Euborellia annulipes
GTAAGCTGGCATGAAAGTTAATGAAAAGAATTTTACCTCATCAGTATTTTCTATTCCATTTATTTAGCTTATTATTATTTAGTGCAGAGAGGGTTTTGGGGATTATTTTATTTATTATTGCTTTGGGGTAGTTGTTAGACCGAGCTATCGATTTAAATCTTAAAGTATTATCATTCCAAAAACTCTTTATCACTCAATTTTAACATCCTAGACAATAAGCCTGTGGGGACATTAATTTTGTGAGTAGGTGGGCTGGCGAGAGAGAAAATTTAAAATTCTAGAGTTCCGAATCAAGGCTTTTATACCAATTTATTTTTTAACTGATCTTTGTTATTTATTATCAACATATCTAAGAATGGCAGTTTATTGCTTTTCCTCTGTTTCATACGTGAATTTGATAGAATTATCATAACCATTAATTGCATTTAAGAAATCATTAATTTTTTCAACCGGTAATGCCGTTATCGCATCATCTACATATTGATAGAAAAATAATGGTTTTAAATTTTCTATGATTGTGTTATGAAAATCGTACATGACTAAGTTTGCCAAGGCTGGTGCGGCATTGATACCCATGCCCAAACCTTGTTTTTGTTTATATATATTATCATTAAATTTAAATGTACAATTATTCAAGCAGAATTTTGTCAATTCTAAGAAATTATTTTTGTTGAGAGGTGTTTTGTCATTAATATTATCCCAATATTTGTCCACGAGTCTAAGAGCTAATTCTATTATTATGGAACTAAAAGTGATACAACATCAAAACTCACTAATATATAGCCCTGGGGAAGGTTTATATCTTTTAATAACTCGTAGGCATGGAAAGAATCTTTAATATTTCTATTATTGTTTTTAACTATTTCCGAAATGACAATTGCGATATATTTCATTGCATTACATAATGGACCATTAATGGTTGAATTTATCAATCTCAGAGGGTTACCATTCTTGTGAATTTTTGGGACTCCGTATACTCTCGGTGAGATGGGGTTTTTTACCGAAAAGTATTACCGAAAGTAAGTATCTGTTTGTAACAATTGTTTGAAACATTATTTATGACCCACCACCCTTTCTCACAGACCCCCTTTTTTATGTTAATATAGATCCACTGAAGAAGGAGTGCCGATAGTGTCTCCGAAATATCTGGAAATATTGCCTTGATAATTAATAAAAATTGCTGAAAATATAGCCTTTTTTTTCTGTTAATTAACCAACTTCAGCGCCACCACTTAAGGAGAAAAACAATATAAAATCTTTAAGACAAAATAAATATTAAAAATTTAATTATATAATAATTTTTATTATTTTTCATTTGAGAGGTTTAGACCTTATTATGTTATTATTTAAAATTTTTTTTTCTCATTCACACTCACATGCACCCACACATTCACACAGTCTTTTAAGACTTTGACGATAACCGTTATGAATATATATTATTTGGGGTCCAGGTATTTAAGCCATTTGGTATCCAAATGCCTTAAATAAAATCATCGGACTGCCTGGGGTCCGAACCCGCGATGTTTGATATACGAGGTTAGCACTCTAACCCCCTACACCAAGCCCCGAGGGCAGATTTAATTTTTCATAAGACAAGACAAAACTCAATCCGTTCCAAATGACAAATTCTGGATTTCCTTGAATTTTTTGCCCCTCTACTTTTGATAATTTGGAGACCCAAGTATTTTGCTGGACTGTACATACATAACGTCCTTTATAAAAGAGCAAAATTTCGTTGCGAAATTCCAACGGGAAGTTGGTCAAACAGAGACGGACAGACAGATGGACATTCCTCTAATATATACAGATAGATAGATATATTTTCATATCGATTTTAAAGGTTTTTTGTAACTAATGTATAAGTGTTTGTCATGTGTTCCACTGAATCAAATCACATGGCTAATTAACCATAAAGTTAAAGATCATATTGTCTCTACTATTGAGCCTTTGGCTCTTGCAGGGGCCTAATCAATTTTCTAATTCTTATATAAAAACATCCGTTGTGTGAACATTTACACAACCGCAACCGAAAAAAGGAGAGAATTTTCACCTTTTAGAACAAGTGAATAAATTTTATCTTATGTTTAGTCTCTCTATCTCTCTGTCTAATATAAATACATCAAAGGATTTCATTTCAGGGAGAAATCAATGATGGAAAAGACACTCTCACTCAAAAGAGATTCTAGGAAATTGACTGAGGGGTATTACACCTCACTTAATTTATAAGAGGAGCTTATATTCAATTTGTACTAAGGATTAAATATTTAACGTTAACTTTTAAAAACATTATAGAAATCAAATATGAAAATCATTGACGGCATTTTCTGTATCTGAGTGAATCAAGAGCGGATCCAGAGGAGTTTTTCAAGTGGGGGAGGTAATCTGGTGTGACTGGTGGCATACAATTTTCTCTTACTTAGTGTAATTTAAAGTTACATTCTGTATTTGTTTACCAGAGTTTGAGGGTCGAGAGTGAGAGAGAGAGAGAGATTTGAACACACACCCCTACAGACCAATTTGAGAGACCCACTTTTTTTTGGAATCAAAGACCTTCAAAACGAGTATTCTCATCAACAACCTCGACATCGAATTTATGACACGATCGCAATATTCAGGGCAGGATTTAGGGGGGGGGGAGCAGCGGGTGCGTGTGCCCCGGGCGGTAGATATCAGGGGGCGGCAATTAAAGAAAGATTTACTAAAAAAAGGTAAAATGTTATGAATTTTGTATAGAAAATTTTAAAGAGGGCGGCAAATAAAATTTTGCCCCCCCCCCTAAAAAATCTCCTAGTTCCGACCCTGACAATATCACATATTTAAGTAAGAGAAAGTAAATATATATATACAAAATAAATTTTGAAGTATTAATTTTTAAAATTTTATATAAAAAATAAAATTTTATTTTCAAAAAAATATTTTTCTCAAATATCGGGGGTAATTACTCTTATTTACCCCCCCCCCTCCTTTGTATCCTCCGCCCTTGTTTGCAAAACAGTCGTAATAAAAAATAAAAAAATAAATTTTATGAAAATTTTATTTAATTACACACTTCATCGATCAACAGTGTGCTTTGATGAAGTAACTGCGGCTCTTTGAGGTCTAATATCAATATATTTGTTATTGTTACATCTATAATATTATTACAACAAAATTTTGTAGTCTATTTCCGAGTAAAAATGATTAAAAATTGATCGAGGGATCCACACGCCCGCACCAGGGACACAATTTTCTCCTGGTCACTTTCGATCTACTGTGTGTGTATCGATGTACTGCGTGCCTAAAGGATCACTATGCAGACCTGTTGCGGGCGTGTGGATCCCTCGATCATTTTTAATCATTTTTACTCGGGTTTGTCTGTTTGTAACGCATAAACTTCAAAACTACAGAAATTTTTTCTTGTCCAGTTAGAGAATTTAAAAAAAAAATCCATTCCCTATTTTTATTAGTAAAATTAATCTAGAATTCTGTAAATAGAACAAGTTGTTATTAAAATAATAAATAACACTTAGATGCCAACAAAACCCGTAAATATAAATGAGTTGCTTTGACCTACGAATCAGATAAAAAAAAAAAGAGTCTGACAGACGCCAAATGATCTCTAAAGATTCTACGTTGCGTTGACTTTTACTTCCTTTACAAATTTGTTGAAAAAAAAAGAAGCATCTTTAAAAATAAGTGAACATCTCCTTCTCTCGTACATGATAATAAATTTATAAGTGAATTTTAGTGATGTTCACTGACGATGGTGAAGATAAATAAATAAATCAATGAAACAAATCTAAAAGAGAGAAATTTATTTTTCTTTTTTTTTTTTAACGTTTCTTATAATAAAATTTGAAAGAGACGTAAAGTAACAGGATTAAATTAAATTTTAAGTGTTACAAGTTCTTTGTTAGATTAAAATACTTTTGTGATTAAACACATCACACAACCAAATAAAAGGATGCTAGGAGAAATTTGAATTATGAAGTGGGTGATTTCGAATTTTAGAACGTTCTCTCTCCCTCTTGATACGAAAAGGAACAAGTGTATCAAAATACGCGCTGATTCCTCGGGGTTATCCATCCGAGGTTTTGCCATCCTTGGAATTACTTAACCGCAAAGAATAAAAATGAAAAATTATTTTTATTTTAGAAGGGGGGGGGTGATATAAAAAATGTGATCAAAATCTGTCCATGACTACCCAAATTAAACTTTGCATGGATTTTATACAGAGGAGGATATTACAGAAAGACAGACAGCCGGACGGAATGGAATATAGTGTTTTCGTTATTTTCATCTTAAAAATAATATGTGTCTTGAAGATAGATGACATTATTATATTAAAACTGAAATGTTTCATTACTAAGAGAAATTTTTTGTGTCGACATATATTTAGTTTCCGACAGTACCTACTGTACATTTGAATTCAGATGTAAAATTTACAAACAGTTACTATTAAACGAGCAATGTACGTTTTTGTTCATATATGGACCCTGTTATGCAATGGTGTGTCAAAGACCAAAAAATTAAAAATTGAGTTAAGCACGGAATATTGTTTCAAATGCTATATTTAATAGTATTTTTTATGAAATATGTCCTAAAAAAATTTATATTTAATGTTACTTGCACAATTGACAAAAAAAATTATATATAATCCCAACGAAACAAAAAACTTTAATGTTAATTTTCTCAAAACTCCCGATGTTTGGTCTTTGACACACCATTGCATAACAAGGTCCATATAAGCATATTAGTTCTCGATAACGGCCCTATCGATTTTTTTCAAATTTTAAATATATACTATTTGTGGTCCCAAAATAAAATTGTGCTAGGTCTCATATTTGGGAAATCTCGAGTACTTTACTGGTGTAATTTTTTAGTTTTTTCCAATTTTCTTGAGATTCATTTTATAGATTTTATAATGTTCAAAGCCTAGTGGGCTTGTCTCCTGGCCAATCCCTCCCTCTCTTTACCCACGATAAACAGATTTAGAATATATCTCTCCACGAATATTTAAATTTTAATTAACGTGAAATTTTGTAAATTTAATTGTTTATATCAATAATTACAATGTATTTAATTTAATAATGTCAACAAGAGCAATTAGTAGAAAAATACCTATTATTTAAATTCTATTATTAAAATACTAATTTCTGATTATTATTAATTTTTTTTTTTTTTTTTATAAAAAACATTCACACTTTTTCTCATTCACACTCACACTCACACACAGTGGCGGATTAATGCAATTTTGTCGGGGGGGGGGGGCGGTTTTTTTTTTTTTTTTTTTTTATTTAAGGACTTTGTGGGCATCTATGGCCATTTAGACCCCTTTCCTATTTATTTAAACTGATTGATTGACAAATTCAATTGAAATTAAAGCCCGGAAATCATAATTTCTTTAGATTACTAGTTTTTATAACATTGTGAATTTCTTCTCGGGGGGGGGGCGATCGCCCCCCTCGCCCCCCTTTAATCCGCCCCTGCTCACACATACATTCACACTGTCTTTTCGGCAGCTCAGGCCTTATAAGACATTTACGATAACCGTTATTTATGAATTTATATATATTAGGGTCCAGGCATTTTTATTTAAGCCATCTGGTATCCAGATGGCTTAAATAAAATCATCGGACTGCCTGGGGTCCGAACCCGCGACGTTTGGTATATGAGGTTAGCACGCTAACCTCTACACCACGCCCCGTGGGCTATTATTAATTAATTTTAATGAAAATAATAATTTTTAATTGTCTCCAGGCTGACGCATTTCCTGGGCAACTCTCTTACGTATATCTCATGATTAAAGTTTTCTTATGAGGCACTGTCTCCTCTAAGTATCCACTCACAATTGTCAGTAATATTGCTATTCCTCAAAACTCTCCCTGGACTGTTATTTCTTATTTTGGTGTTTTTACTGATGTTTCCATTGAGGAGCAAGTTTTCTCGTTAAAATTTCTTTCAAATTTTAAATATTTTTCCAAATTTCTCTCGTGTCAAAGGAATTCTATGAATAAGGGAGCTGAAAATGAAGAGTCTGTTCAAATAAACCTTCAAATATTAAAATTTCAACTTTTTTTTTAAATTCAATTATGGGTCTATTCATGTGTGTGTGTTGTATGCTCTGCAACCAGTCAAACCAGATTTTTACAATTGCTATCATAATACACTCCACAGTTATGGAAAATATACAATGAGAATTGATATCCTGTCTCTTTCAGAGTTTAAAACAACAACAAAGGGAGGGAATTTTCATCGAGAATCGATCTTTATTTGAGAGATGAACAAGAAACAGTAACAACTGTTGTTGTTGATGTTGTTGGTTGGTTGGTTGGTCTAGACAAGACTCGATTTCGTTGCCTCCTCCACCTCCTAATTAGTTATTTCTAGAACATGAACTCACTCGGAAAAGCCAAGCTCATTTCCCCTCTACTGTTTATTTATTTTGACGAACCTCCTTCCTTTGCTCGTCGTTTCTGTCATCCGAGATTATCAGCCACTAAATGAGAGAGGGAAAAATCCTGCATAGAGAGGATCTGCAATTTATTCTTCCTTTTTTTCTATTCTATAAATATATCAATATGGGGAGTGAGAGAGAGTTATTATATAAATCTTCTACTATTAATAATCCCCATCTATTTGAAGAAATTAACGAGGGAAGAGAGAGAGAGAGAGAGTCTAATTTGAATTAAATATTTTTACTTTCTCTTACCTATATAACTGTTACGTATGTTAGTAGAGTATGTAAAGTATTGCATTCATAGGCGCCGGAACTGGAGGGGGGGGGCAAGGGTACATCCCCCTCCCCTGGCATCCTATAGGGGGGGGGGGCAGAGGGGGGCAAAATGTCTTCTTTTATTCCATTTATTTTTAAAAATGATATATTTTTACTTTTGAAAAATAAAATCTAAATTAAAAAAATAAAAAAAGTAATAAATTCTTTTTTTTTCCAAATTTTTCCAAAAATTTTTGATAAAATCACTAGCAAATTTTTTAAAATTTTAATTTTATTAAAATTGTGATTTTATTTAAAATTTTTAAAGCTTTATAGTAGATTTGTTTTTGTTTTATACTATTTGAACATATTAAATTATTTTAATTTTCTAAAAAAAAAATTTTTGCCCCCCCCCTGATTCAAATTCGTTCCGGCGCCCCTGATTGCATTCCTGTCAAAAATTCTATGTTTATAGTTTCGGTTACGGTTTCGGCCAAAAAGTATCCGAAGCTTTCGGCCAGCGGAAACATGAGTCTGAAAAGATGGGATGAGACTCGCATGCAAAAAAGAAGGTTAAATGATTTGCAAAGCGGAAAATGTGCGGAAAAAAAATTTAGCCTAAAAAAAGGTAAAATCCCGCACCCCCAGGCGCGCTACCAACTACACCAAGCCCGAGGGCGTATCCGCCCTTGATTTCATAAGAAATTTTGGAGAAATAATTACCATGGTAATAAATATTTTTCTATGATTATAAATTTGACATCCTGAATTTTAATATATATGAGGAAACTAAATATGTCGAGAGAAAAAAATCTGGTGTGACAAGCACAGAACACAAACTCTCTCTTATCGAATGATTTGTGCTGTGCAGGGGCGTATATAGAAATTTTTTTCGGGGGGGGGGGCCCGAACTCAAAAATTTTTCTGCGGAAATTTTTTTTTTAAGAAACTAAATTTTTTTTCACACGAAATTTTTTGCGGAACATTTTTTCTTTTGCGGAATCAAAGTTTTCCATCCTGCGGAAAAATTTGTTGCGCTGATGTCTGTATATCCCTATATATGTATATGTGTTTGGGAAATTTCGGGGGAGGGGGGCCCGGGCCCCCTCGGCCCCCCCCCTTATATACGCCCCTGGTGCTGTGTGACCAGTCACACCAGATTTGTTCTATTGAAATAAGTTTCGCACACCGTCTTGTATAAATGAGGAAGGTTTCGTATTTACGATAAATAAGACACCCAATACGTAAAACATTTTGATGTTGAATTATATTATGTCATCATCAGTCACTCAGCAACTCAGCCTTCTTGTTGACGTCACTCCCTATATCTGCATAAAAACATTTTACTCTATCTCATCACAAATTTTTGTTAATTGAAGTGAGAATCGTAGATCCATCAAATGACGGTTCGGTTTTTTCTTTATTTAAAAATAATTTAATTAAATTGTATTTTTACAAAAAGGAACGGATATATTTTATCTTTTAATTAAATAAATGATGAATCCTTTGAAAAGGAAGAATTTTTTTTTTTTTTTGAATAAAATCAAATTAATTTTCCAAAAAAAAAATCCGCGGGATCAATAAATTGTAGAGAGTAAAAAAGGAAACTTAGTGGCAAAACTTTCCCGCTACTCTTAACACTCTAACAATTGTAAGATGACAAAAGGAAAATTTAATACTCTTATGCAGTGTTTCCCAACCTTTGAAGTCCACGGCACCCCAAAGGTGCGTGGGAATAATATTACACTCTAGCGGCACCCTTCCTTTTTTTCCCTATCAAATCGAAATTTTTTCCCCCCCTGGGACAAATTTTTTCCCTTGCGTGAAAATCATTTGACCTTTTTTTGGCAAAGCTTAATTTTTTTCGATCTACGGAAAATTTTGCCGCTTCCATTTTAGTCATTTGACCTTTTTTTAGCAAAACTTTATTTTTTCGCCTCTTTACTTTATTTTTTTTATCTAAATATCTCGCGGCACCCCTTAGGCATTCTCGCGGCACCCTTGGGTGCCGGGGCACACCGGTTGGGAACCACTGCTCTTATGTATAACTTCATAAATGACTCAATGCTTTCTATTTGTACAGTGAGTGCGACAATTGTCCCCACCTGATGCTTTAGCCTTAAATATACGTATAGTAAATGGTAAAATAATTTTAATGACCGAAAAGATAAAACGTAAAATCTGATGCAGATGATTTTATTTTACCTTTTCAAATCTAAAATTATTTCACCATCTACCAGGCTATATATTTATCTATAGCTATCAGATGGGGACTTAATTGTGACGCTCACTGTACATGTACAGTGAGCTTTAAATTAGGTTCCGACCGAAACAAGATTTTCAGCCGAAACCGAATTTCGGTCTCAATCTTAGTTTCGCTCGAAACCGAATCTTTTATCTCCTATAAAAAATTCATCCATTTTTATTTTTTTTTTTGAAATTGAGTGAAAATCATTTACCGTTTTTTTAGGAAGATAAATTTTTTCCGCACCTTGTCCGCTTTTGCAAATCATTTTTTTGCATGCGAGTCTCGTCCCATCTTTTTCAGACTCAGGTTTCGGCTATTTTTTGGCCGAAACCGTAACCGAAAACGAATATTCGGTCGGTTCCTAATTAAAATAAAAGTTCACTCACTTCATTTAATAATGAAAAATTTGGAGCTGGGTCAAACTCTGAGAAAGTTTTCCGATTTAACTAATAAATGCCCTCGGGGCATGGCGTAGAGGTTAGCGTGCTAACCTCGTATACCAAACGTCGCGGGTTCGGACCCCAGGCAGTCCGATGATTTTATATAAGGCATTTGGATACCAAATGGCTTATATAAGAATGCCTGGACCCCAATATGTATAATAATAAATAACGGTTATCGTCTAAAGTCTTATATGGCCTAAGTTGCCGAAAAGACTGTGTGAATGTGAGTGTGAGTGTGAGTGTGAATGAGAAAAAAGTGTGAATGTTTAAAAAAAAAAAAAAAACTAATAAATATAGGCTAAAGGCTACATTGATTGCCCCCTACTGCTTTAAACCAATAAAATAAGAAATATAATGAATTAATAATTTTTGAAAAAGCTATTAAATAACGTGAAATTTATGTTTATTCTGTTAGCAACATCATTTTGAATTTTATTTTAGCCGAAAAAAAAATAAATTTTGTGTGACAAGTCATCTTTCTAATGGAAAAAAAATCTAGTGTGAATGGTCGCACAGCACACAACTTTCTCTTACCTTCGAAAGTTGTATTCTTTGCTTGTCACGTCAGATTTTTTTGTGTCGACACGTAGTTAATTTCCGACAGTACGGAACATTGGAATTCACAATTGTCAGATGTAAAATTTTAAAGTATGGGAAACATATTTATATTTTGTTAACCATAGCAACCATTTCTCCTATCTTTCCTATGAATACAAGAGTAAAATGGTTTTCAAAAAATTTCAATGCCAAAATGAGAATATACATTTCAAAGAGCATCTTAAAAATAATTGATTTTTGAATTTTAATCAAAATCGTTTGGGGGAATTTAGAGAAAATCGAAAAAAAAACTGAAAAAGCGCATCAGTAAAGTACTAGTACTCTTTGGTCGATTTTGTTCAAAAGCTTCGTGTCACGTCTCATGGGGGTGCCTAACTTAAATATAAAATTTCAACCTCGTAGCTCTTTTCGTTCTTGAGATATTTTGTTCATGTTGCAAAACATGGACTCAGGGGACCTCAAAACGTGTATATCCATCCAAATCTCGACATCGAATTTTTGATATGAATCCAATACTTTCTCCCTCTCTATATTTCATATATAGGGTAAGAGAAAGTAAAAAGTAGCAAACTTTTGAGAAAAGTAAGAGATGCATCTTTGAATCTTTTAAATTCTCCCCCTCCCCCCCCCCCCTCTCTCTCTCTCGTGAGGTGTTATTAAACAGATTGCTTAGCCAAGAAGGCAAACTTTAATATAATCATCCCCCAAACTATATAATATGTTTCAACATGGAAATTCCTATTAAATCTTGTTACAACTAACTCAGTGTCTCCTTCTTCTTATCAGCGTAGATGGAAAACTTTTTCAAATTTAATTCATCTCTAGTATAATTATAAATAGCTATACCCTGCTCGATTTTAAACTATAAAAATAATATGATAGAGCTTTTAAGTTGAGTGCTTCAATATCTTCATTATCAGGAATAATATTTAAGGTTGTTCGGATAGTACATCGTAAGTCATAATAGAATCTAAATTTTTTTTAAATAAAATTAAAAATTTGAATGCCAAAATTCCTTATTATAATTTAGTCGTGACCTATCATAGTTTATAATTGGATTAAGTTAATAATTTAATTACCAAAAATAATAAATGAATGACTTTTGACTTGAGCAGTTTTTCACGTAATATAGAACTGGCAACATTGCATTCATCAACTATCTATTTTAAATCTTAAACGCCTTAAATTTTATTTTATTTAATATATTACAATGTTTAATGCAAATCAGTTTAAACACAATGGTCGATTTGCGAGAAAAAAATATCGTAAAATTGAAAAAAAAAAAATGTAACTGACATCGAGAAAAGTCACTTATGTTATGCGACGTTGCCGGACTGGTCTCACTCTCAAGTCTTCCTTATTTTTAAATATTGGCGACTGTCATTTTGGAGAATTTTTTGACTTTCTTGTTAAAATATCTTTAAAAGCCTTGGGCAGAATCTTTTGATTTTATTTTTAACGTATTCCTCGGAAGTGAATTAATAAAATGTAAGTTTTTTTGTTTTTGTATCAGATGCAGAGGTGGCTATATAATTCGATATGTGTGGGTTTCGTCGACATTCCCCATAGGCTACATGTTAAATTTCAATTTTTTAAAAAATTAATTACACGATAACCCTGGGTCAGATCTGCTTCAAAATTTTATTTTATACGTATTTGATAGTGATTAATAACATATTAAAAAATTAGCTTTTAATCTGATAAAGTGCTTTAATGTCCGAACAACTTTAAAAAATTAAATTTTGACATCTACGAATTCATTTCTCATTTTTCAAAAAAAAAGGATTTTGGTTTATTTAAGTTTAAATAAGTTTTTATTGGTTGTTAACATCATAAAAAACAACGTGTTAGGTACATAAATCATTTTTGCAAAATGAAAATTGTGCATTGAAATATTGTAAAAATAATTTTAAGCTTTTACATTAAATATAAATTTTTTTAGGAGATATTTCATAAAAAATATTATTAATTATAGCATTTGAAACAATATTCCGTGCTTAACTCAATTTTGAATTTTTTGGTCTTTGACACACCATTGCATAACAGGGTCGATTTATTTGACGAATTTTTATGGGATAAATTTTCTTCCAAGGGTGGGTGGGAGAGGTTAAAAGTTTTTCGTGGTGGTGGTGGTGGTCTTTGTTTATCTGTTTGACAACAAACATTGATGGAGGTCAAATGCACACAATTCAATTTAGAGAGAGAGAGAGAAGAGGAAAGTTGTAAATGACGTCAGTCAGTCAGATTACAAAGTTTGGATTACTGCTCTATCTATCTCGTCATCATTAATGGGGTTCGACAGGAGGGAGGGGGAGTGA
>JAKCPI010019512.1:0-18281 GCA_023213315.1 Euborellia annulipes
TGCTTCTTTTGCCTTTTCTACTTAAACCTAGGTAGTAGAGTATTTCGCCGCCCGTAAATACGCCATGTATTTGACTCAACTGAAACCACGTTGACTCAAAGTTTTCTTTTTATCAGTGTATTCATATAATTGACGAAACACCAAAAATTGAATTAAATTATATGATTAATTATAGAATAATAATTGTGAGATTTTATTTTTCTTTTATTAAACTATTTAACGAAATTTTATGAGTTTTTTTTTTACTTTCTCTTACCTCTATATATGTTAATATAGAGAGAGGAAAGTATTGGAGAAAAATTCAATGTCGAGACCATGGGTGTAGCCAGAAATTTTTGATGGGGGGAGGAGGAGGGGGGGGTTCAAGAAAATTTTTTCAAAAATTTGGAAAAATTTAAGACTATTTTAGGGGGTATTTATAAATCATTTTGGTTTTTAAATATAATATTTTACTTTCTCTTATCTTAAATATTAGTTTGTATTATAGAGCTTAAATATCTAAGGGTGAAAAGGTGAAGAAATTCCGCAGCTAGTTGTATTTCATTATTTTATTCCCACCTCGTTGACGTTTCGATCCCGGTTGGGATCATCCTCAGAACTAATGTGTACATAACAAAAGACGAAACAAAGATTAGTACCGGGAAAAAAAAAAACATTATAAATCATTACAAATTGTACACATTAGTTCTGAGGATGATCCCAACCGGGATCGAAACGTCGAGGTGGGAATAAAATAATGAAATACAACTAGCTGCAGAATTTCTTCACCTTTTCACCCTTTCTGATTGAACTAGCCCTACGTATTTACTTAAATATCTAGTCATGGCTTGGGTCCTGTGAGGGGGGGGGGGGTTTGAACCCCTAAAATCCCCCCTGGCTATGCTTATGGTCGAGATTTTGGTGGATATACAGGTTTTTGAGGTCCCTGAACAATAAAAAAGGATAATCCTTTTTTTAATGTCTGTAAAAAACGTTAATTTATCATAGTAATCTTATTAACTTGGTGCTATTAATTAAATGCTCTTTTTAGAGCAACCCTTGTTTGGTTTTAATTGATTTTCCACCCGAATTTTAGGTGCTAGTGACTTATGATTAATAGTTAGTGAGTCAATCGGAAGTAGGAAGCCAGCAGCTGCAGAGAGGGCGTAGTAAAAGGGCAACATCTGGTCTCTAAGTAATGCACATCCCCTCCCTAGATGTAACCTTGGCAGCAAAATTTAATCGTGATCAAAGATTGAGAGCAAGTCAATAAATAAAAATACTCACGAGACAAGATGAACATCGAGATTGATTAGGCGGGATGTTTACCTGAAATAAGAGAAAAAAATAATTATTAATATAAGAAGTAATAACAAAAAATATTCAAAGAATAATTACATTTAATACCGCTATAAAACATAGAAAAACGGTATAGGGCAAGGAAAAAAAAATTTTGGTAGAACCGGCGCGCTGATATGACGTATCTAGCTAGATTATTTCATTTTTGTTTTCAATAGTACTAATTGTTTCTCCATCGATTAAAAAACCGTTATAGGCATAAAATTTGACGTAGAATGCGATGGTTATAATAAAAAGGTGATACATTTGGGGCCCCATTGTTAAAAATCGATTTAAAAATTTCAATTGTTGATAACAATGTGAAATAAATTGTGGTGGAACAATTTTTTTCTTTTTTATAATTTGCGAGAGTTAAAAGACAGACAGGGTAATTTGAATTAATCAAAAGTAAACAAGTGATTAACGAGATATAAGAAAATATTTTTAAATTAATTAAAAACAATTTAATAAATCTCGCATCAAAATTAAATTTTTCTTTATTTATTTTTAATTAATTAATATAATTCACACTGCTCCAAGTGCAACTTGAAATTGTTTATTATTTGATAATATAAGTGTGACGTATAATTTTAATCGGGAGAATGTCTACTTTCTGAATATGTATAAAAAAAGAAATTTAAAAAAAAAAAATCCTGTAGCTGTATTATTAATTTTGGATGGGTAGAGCCAGTGTCGGATGCAAAAACAAGGTCAGAAGATTTTTTTTTTTTAATAAAATTTCGTCAAACATTAAATTACTTGTAAAAATGGGACTTTCTTTTTTAATTTTATTTATTCATTTGAATGGATTTCTTCTTTAAGATTTTTATCTTAATAACATTTTATTTATTTTTTTAATAAATAAATAAATAAATAATTTATCCCTCTCTCTCTTTTATACAATTTTAATATTAAATCTTCTTCTTGTTCTGTTATATTATACAATATTTAGTATAAATAAATCTACTTAAGGTCTTATCACGCAAGAAAATTGAAGATTCAGAGTGAGAGAGAGCAGTGGCGCAACCAGGATTTGCTCCTGGGGGGGGGGGGGGGGGGGGC
Source organism: Euborellia annulipes (assembly GCA_023213315.1). Taxonomy (NCBI): domain Eukaryota; kingdom Metazoa; phylum Arthropoda; class Insecta; order Dermaptera; family Anisolabididae; genus Euborellia; species Euborellia annulipes. Next base: position 2,380 of record JAKCPI010019512.1, read on the forward strand.
TGATCTCAAATATTTTTCTGTGAAAAAAATTTTTTTTCGCAGAACCGAAGTTTTTTTTGCCTTGCGGGGAAATTTTTTCCAGTCCGTAAAAATATTGTACCTTTTTTTTTTAGAGACGCTAAAATTTTGCCGCCCCGTGGAACCAAATTTTTCCCCATGTGCCGCCCGTGGAACCAAATTTTTTTTTCCATGCGCCGCCCGCGGAACATTTCCTCTTTTGCGGAACCGAAATGATTATATTTTTTCTTTTCTATTTGTAATATATATATTTTGATTTTTTTTTTATCTCCTGGGGGGGGGTTAAAACCCTAAACCCTCCTCCCTCTGGTTGCGCCTATGAGAGAGAGAGAACAATGAAATAAACGCAAAATGAAATCGCTTTAAAAGTTTTTTTCCACAAAGTTCACTCTTTTAGCTTTAAAATTTAAAAAAAAAAAGTTTTTTTCTAGCTCAAATAGAACCAGAGTTATGAATTTTTTTAGAAAGTGAGCGTCTAAGCAGAAAATCATCAAATTTTTACATTTTCGACCTTCTCTATTTCCCAAAATATTAAAGAAAAAAGAAGATGGCTATCTTTTTTTCGATATAGAACCCGTAAAAAAAAATTTCAGCCAAATCAAAAACATGTCGGTCAGAAAGTGTTCGGTTTGTAAAAAAGAATCACCCACCCATATTGGGGCTGTCATTTATGTCCCTCCCATCATCAACAGCAACCGTATGACGAGTCGGCTTTCTTCTTCCCTTAATTCTGACGTCAGAATTAATGGTGACCAAAAAGATTTTTTATATAATAAAAAAAGCCCTCGGGGCTTGGTGTAGAGGTTAGCATGCCTTGTATACCAAACATCGCGGGTTCGGACCCCAGGCGCAATCCGATGATTTTATTTAAGCCATTTGGATTCCAAATGGCTGTGAGTGTGAATGAGAAAAAAGTGTGTATGTTAAAAAAAAAAAAAATCTCGCATAAAAAATCTCACAATAATCAACTTTCTAGTTAGATTATTGGAAATTACAAAATTGAATTAAATAAATAAAAGTTACGTTATTGAAATCATTAAAATTTAATTAATTGCTCATTTAATTGTTATATTAAATATCATTAACTATAGAATAATAATTGTGAGATTTAATTTGAAATTTTAATTTTTAGTTCTCTCAAACTTGAAGAATTTTTACGGGATTTTTTTTTTTTTATTATACAGAAAATTTTCTAGTGATTGTTTTAAATTTTTACATAGCGCTCGGGCTTGGTGTAGTGGATAGCGTGCTGATATTCTATATCAAGGGTCGCGTTTCGATCCCCAGGCAGTCCGAAGATTTTATTTAAGCCATTTGGATACCATATCGTTAAAGGTCTTAAATGGCCTCAGTTGCCGAAAATACTGTGTTTACCTTTTATTTACATTTTGATCTCTATATTCAGGTGTGTCTTGAATTCCCTTAAAATTAGATTTGTTCCAAAAATACAAAATAGATTAAAATGTAAATATATACAATTTGTTTTTTTTTTATTTATAATATAGGCTATATTTATGGCCTTAGTCATGGTCAACCAGAATTTCTTTACGACCCGTTATACATATAATTAATTAGCTACTGGAAGTTCTAATTTTATGATTATTCTCACACCTGCACCTTTGACCTTGACATGTTTTTAAATAAAATGGTCACCTATCCACAGATATTCTTATTTTGGCTCATACTTTCAAGGACATTGGCTTTTTTTTTTAACCGCTATAATTTGTGATTGTGATCTTGCGGAATTTTCCACTTGTCTGATGATCAAGCAAATTTCAAGTTATAGCTATAAAACATCTGTTTATTATTGTTATAATATAAAGGATAAGTGAAAAAAAATATTATAAGCAAAGAATACACTTTAATTGGGAAGTGTCAGAAAGAAGGAACCTTCCGAATAGTAAACTTCCTTAAAGTAGTTAAATGATACTTATGGGCTTTTAAGTGTAAAAAGGTGAAAATTTTACGAGACAAAAGTATTATAATCTTAAAATAAGGATGAAATTTGTTAAATTTATATTGAAAGAAAAGTGTGAATCGGTTCACAAAGAGCTGTAAAAATAGCTTTTAACTTTTATCAAGAACCACGATTTCCTTAAGGTTGTTCGGACATTAAAGCACTTTATTAGATTAAAAGCTAATTTTTTAATATGTTATTAATCACTATCACATACGTTTAAAATAAAATTTTGAAGCTGATTTGCCGAACGGTTATCGTGTAATTAATTTTTAAAAAATTGAAATTTAACATGTAGTCTATGGGGGATACCGACGAAACGCACACATATCGAATTATATAGCCACCTCTGCATCTGATACAAAAACAAAAAAAACTTACATTTTATGAATTCACTTCCGAGGAATACGTTAAAAATAAAATCAAAAGTTTCTGCCGTCCGCTTTTAAAGATATTTTAACAAGAAAGTCAAAAAATTCTCCAAAATGACAGTCGCCAATATTTAAAAATGAGACTCAGACCAGTCTGGCAACGTCACATAACATAATTGTCTTTTCTCGATGTCAGTTACATTTTTTTTTCCATTTTACGATATTTTTTTTCGCAAATCGTCCATTGTGTTTAAACTGATTTGCATTAAACATTGTAATATATTAAATAAAATAAAATTTAAGGCTTTTAAGATTTAAAATAGATAGTTGATGAATGCAATGTTGCCAGTTCTATATTACGTGAAATACTGCTCAAGTCGAAAGTCATTCATTTATTATTTTTGGTAATTAAATTATTAACTTAATCCAATTATAAACTATGATAGGTCACGACTAAATTATAATAAGGAATTTTGGCATTCAAATTTTTAATTTTATTTTAAAAAAAATTTAGATTCTATTATGACTTACGATGTACTATCCGAACAACCTTAACATCTCCTTGGAATAATCTTTTGAAAATCAGCCATTTTATAGTCCTAAGTGATGGCAAAAAGATACTTAAAAAAAAAATGAGTAAATCGGTCCGCAGGGAGCTGTAAAAATGACCTCCAAATTTTCCGATTTCCTTAGCATCTGCTCTAAATAATCTTTTGAAATTTAGCCATCTTATTGCCCTAAATGATGGTAAAAAAGATATTTAAAAGATCTGGTGTGACTGGCACACAGCACACAACTTTCTCTTACCCTTCGGTACCGTGCTGGTCACAGCAGATTTTTTTTTAGTTGCTCTTAGCACTTTAGTTCCAAACTTGACCACGCGATGATTCATAGATGGAGCTGAGCTATGAATGCTTCCACATCAGTAAAGTGTACTTCAAATAATTTCCACGAAAAATTTCACTGATATACTTTTTATAGAGCATCTAAAAAATAGTTCATTTATGAATTTTAAACAAAATCGTTGCAGCGTATTTTGAGAAAATCGGAAAAAAACTGAAAAAGTACATCAGTAAAGTATTAGTACTCTTTGGCCGATTTTGATTAAAAGCTTATTTTTCCAGTCCCGGAGGGTGTTTAACTTAAATATAAAATTTCAACCTCGTAGCTCAATTCCTTCATGCTTAAAATTGAACACACACACACAGACAGACCATGTCGCGAAAACCACTTTTTTGTATTCAGGGGGCCTCAAAACGTGTATATCCGTCAAAATCTCGACATCGAATTTTTGACATGAATCAAATTATATTAACATATACAAAGGTAAGGGAAAGTAATAAAGAAAATAAAAATACGTAGCCATACCCGAGTCGAAATCGAACGCCTGGTTTGAACCTTTTAGTCCTGAATTCCCTTGTTATTTGATGGGATGTTATTTATTTACAATTTTGTGAAAGCCTACTGATTCTACCAGGAGAATTAGAAGATTCAAACCAGTACTTGAACGCCTGGTTTGAACCTTTTAGTCCTCAATTCCTTTGTTATTTGATAGGATTAAAATTTGGTTAAAGCCTACTAAACCTACCAGGAGAATTAGAAGATTCAAACCAGTACTTGAACGCCTGGCTTGAACCTTGCAGTCTTCAATTGAGGACTAAAAGGTTCAAGCCAGGCGTTCGATTTTGACTCGGGAAGTACTGGTTTGAACCTTCTAATCCTCTCGGGTAAAAATTAAAAACAGTGCGATCTCAGCGCCAAAGCTTTAGTAGATGACCACCTTTCATTTTCTTTCATTCCTTGGATATTTGGATTTATTATCGATGAAAAAGAAGTAAGTTTTAAGTTTTATTTTCATTTTTTCATTAATTTTCTTTATTATTATTAATTATTTTTATTTATTTAAGGGTCAACATTATAAAAACAAGCCAAAACAAAATGATAAGGTTAGCTGTTATTTTTATTTTTATTTTATTTATATATATGTTATCTTATATTCTATTTAATTTTTTCAATTATATTCATTATAAATTTTAGTTGTAAAAACACATTGGCCTGAAGAAGCCACTTTAATTTTAATAAATGAATACAAGGAACATTGGCCATTCATGTCATTTTGAAAGGTAAGAAGAGAAATTAAAAAAGATTATAAATTTATAAAATTAATTTATATATTTTTCACATTTCCAGAGAACTAAATTAAGTTCTTACTGAAAAGAAAAATATTTTTCCACACGTGATAGCTAATGGTATAGGCCTACATATACAGTCAAGATGAAAATTAATGTGATTTATTTTAGAGATGGAAACTCATTTCCAGAAATATTGAAATCGACACGAAGAGCATTTGGAATTTTAAAATATTTTAAATATATGTTATCTTATTCTCAAATTAAAGAAAATTGATATTTAAACAAAAAATATTTTATTTAAAGATTAATTTGATTTTCCTTTTTATTTAAGAATTTAATTGTAGCGAAATGAAGAGCAAAACGTGAAGATCCATCAAAACATCAAAAAACAGACCATGTCGCGAAAACCACTTTTTTGGATTCAGGGGACCTCAAAACGTGAAGATCCATCAAAATCTCGACATCGAATTTTTGACATGAATCCAATACTTTCTCTCTCATATATTAACATATATAGATGTAAGAGAAAGTAAAAAATTTCGAATGTGGAGTGCCAAGTTGTATAAATTAGCAAAGAGGTATGCTTGTTTTTTGGCATTGAGAAAAATAACTTTTAGAGTGTTTTCTTCAAATATTTCGATGGCATTTAATAGGACTTCTTCATCAGCGGTGAAGTGCTATTAAATGTCTTCGAAATATTTGAAGAAAACACTCTAAAAGTTATTTTTCTCAATGCCAAAATACAAGCATACCTCTTTGCTAATCTAACAAAATTATCAGAACTTTTTTGTCACTCTGTATATATGTATATAAACAAATTTTAAATGAGAATTCATAGGCCTAAACTAAGATTCCAGCATTCAGTACTGCTGGTCGTAATAGTAGATCTGGTAGACTTAAACCAGTATTTCGAATGCCTGGTCTGAGTCTAAACTTGTCAAAAAGGGACATAAGTAGACTTGTTAGAACCAAACCAGACTATCAAATTTCCATAGAAACCATGCTTTCAAATCCTAGTTTGATTCTGTTAAGTCTACTTAGACAACAATTAGATTCTGAGGTTTTGTAGACTCAAACCAGGCGTTCGATTTCGACTCGGGTAGGCCTTTGACATTTTATTTAATCTTTTTCAATTTGTTTAATGCCCAATCGCACCGTACAATTTAAGTATGACTTAAAATTAAGTATCAACAACCTGGCAACGTTGTAAATTTTAGTGATATTCTGGTGATTTATTTTTTAATTTAATAATTTTTTCTTTTTAATAATCATAAACTAAATTAAATACATATTGTTTATAAATATTAATTTCAGAAAAATGAGAAAATCAGAAACAAAATATTAATTTTCATGATTTTTGATTAATTAATAGCAATTTTATATATAGGCTACTATATATAAATATTAATAACGATATGTCACTCTATAACAGTGTTTTTCAATCTGTGGGTCGGGACCCCTAGGGGGTGGCGAAGCCCTACACGGAGGGTAGGCGGCAAAAGGAAAAAGGCAAAGTTCTACACGATAATAAAAACATAATTTCATGGAGAAGGGAAATAGGTACCAAAATAGAGAAAATCATATAACTTACATAGTCTTTTGATTTACAATCTTTTTGTCGGTCATGAACCAAGAGAATCGCCAGAATTTTTCAACCTGTAAATTCAAAAAGATTGAAAAACACAGCTCTACCAAGGGCGGATCCAGAGGTGTTTCTCGGGGGGGGGGGGGGTAATCTGGTGTGACTCGTCGCACAGCACACTATTTTTTTTTAATTTCGGTAATTTAAAAGCGCATTCTATACTTCTTTGCCAGAATATAAATACACATCAAATTTTTAAGTATTAATTTTAAAAATTTTACATTAAAAATAAATTTTTTTGCGAAAAAAGGTATTTTTTTCGAATCTCGGGGGGGGGGGTAATTACCCCCTTTACCCCCCCCCCCCCTTGTATCCGCCCTTGAGCTCTACTAATATAAGAATTCAAAATTCCAACGGGAAGTTGGTCAGAGCGTGACAGACGGATGGACCGACAGACCCTCCTCTAATATAATATAGATCATCCTCGAAAATATAGTTCATATTGTTCATGTTTTTTATAAGAAAAATCGAAATCGAATCCAAAAAATGTATTTTTATTAGTTAATTAATATTATATTATCAATATTGTTTTTTAGCTTAAGTCATTGCTAAGCCCCCGAAATCGAGGGCTTAAATATTTGGGGGTTAAGTATGAAATTTAACAAACTTTCATTGTCATCCGTTGCTAACCACGTTCGTTGCTAAGATAACACGTTCTCTGATTGAAAATAAAATCATGTTTCAAGACCCAAATGGCGTGAATAAAGATGCCAGGACCCCCAATATATATTTTTTAATAAATAACAGTATCGTTTAAGTCTTATAATATTAAATCACAAATAAATCAGCAGAATATCACTAAAATTTACAACGTTGCCATGTTGCTGATACTTTATTTTAAGTTATACTTAAATTGTGCGGTGCGATTGGGCATAAATGTTATAAAAATATTAAAAAAATATAAAACCTGTTGGAAAAAAATCAAAAAATTATTATTATATTCTTTTCAGCATAATGCAAGCAAAGAATAAATACAAATTGTAGGCTAATCATTTATGTATCCGATAACAATATGACTTAATATATTCCGGAATTCGAGTCCGTTAGTTGTAGGCGATTAGCCGAGGGGATAAAGCAGTTAAGCTTATAATCCTGAGTTGAATCCAACTCGAGTTCAAATCCACCTCATGGTAATAAATTATCCAACTCTATTTGAGATGCCTCCTCCTGAGGAAGGAAACGGGAACCCACCTCAGTATCATTCCCATGAGAGTTACTCTTCAGAGTAGCCACAACGTGTCGAGTCTGATACTAATGACTGAGAAGAAGTTGTACTATCCTTGAAATTTTATATAAGCTGATCCCAAAAGGTGATATAGAGGGAGGGAGGGGGGGGGAGGGATCAAAAGAAAAAGCTGCACACACACCTAATTAAATGCCTATTGAGATGACGTCAGGACGCTCTGGACAGACAGCCTGTTGACATTAATCTGTTAATGGAGTCCGAGAGCAGAAAGGTCACCTCGACTATTGCGAGATGTTATATAACAAATAACATAATTATGTTAAGATTACCAAAAGTTTTTTGTTTCAAATTAATGGATAATTTTTTTGTACCCGGTTGCATCATTTCTAATCAATTAGCAGACCAATAGCATGAAGACGTTTAAATAAAAATGTTTTTTTTTTTTTAACATAGCTATTTGAGGTATAATGATTACATTTTTTAAGAAAAATTCAAAAAAAAAAAATCTGGTGTGATAGCGCACAGCACACAACTTTCGATTACCGAAGGTAAGATAAAGTTGTGTGCTGTGTTTGTCACACCAGATTTTTTTATGTCGACATGTATTTAGTTTCCGACAGTACGGTAAATTCAATATATTTATATTTTGTTACCATGGCAACTCCATGGCATTTCTCCTATTTTTTCTATGGAGTACAAGAGTAAAGTGGTCTTCAGAAGATTTCAATGACAAAATGAGAATATACATTTTAAAGAGCATCTAAAAAATAATTGATTTTTGAATTTAAAAAAAAAATCGTTCGAACAAATTTAGAGAAAATCGAAAAAAAAACTGAAAAAGTGTATCAGTAAAGTACTAGTACTTTGGCCGATTTTGTTCAAAAGCTTCGTGTCACGACCCAAGGAGGTGCCTAACTTAAATATAAAATTTCAACCTCCTAGCACTTTCCGTTCTTGAGATATTTTGTTCACAGACAGACAGACAGACAGACAGACACCAAACCATTTTTTTGGATTTAGGGGACCTCAAAACGTGTATATCCGTCAAAATCTCGACATCGAATTTTTGACATGAATCTAATACTTTCTCTCTCAAAATATGAACATATATATAGAGGTAAGAGAAAGTAAAAATGAATAAATAAAGTTTGTGTTTCTAATTTCACCCCTTTGTTAAGCCTTTGGGTTTTACTACATGTGTCTGGGCTCTTATTTAATCATATGATTAGCTTTAACTAGATGTGATAGGACTCGAGAGTCTAGTAAAAATTTGGTGTTGTCTTCTACACAGCCGGTGGCTTTTTAAATTGACAACGTCTTGATCTATTGTAATATTTTTACTTTCTCTTACCTATATTAAAATATATAGAGAGAAAAGTATTTTCATAGTAACAATATATGACAGATGTGGCCAAATTTTTATCCATTAAGGGCGACTTTTGCTTAAAGAAATGGGGTTTTTCGAGAAATGAAATGAATTTTAGAGTTAATTACTCGGGATTTTTTTATTTATTCTATTCTTCCTGCACAAATTGACATCACATTTAGTCTGTTATGTGGCCATCTCCTTGACTGGTCGCTAAACTGATAGATGGTTGGTTTTAAAAAAAGAAATGTCTATCAAAAAAAAAAAAAAACACCCAAAATATGAAGCTATAAGTAAATGAAGTAGAGATGGATGGAGCTGATGAATAAGAAGCGCCGTCAACAAGATCATTTGATTCCTTGCCAAGGGAAAGATCAAGCTCGCCTGCAAGTTAGGCAAACAAAGTTGCTTTTAGATGTTTTCCCCTTGCTTGCGTTTAGATACTTGAAATAGATAATATTTCGATCAATCTGGTGTGACTGCTCCCACAGCACACAACTTTCTCTTACATTCGGTAATCGAAAGTTGTATTCTGTGCTTTCCACACCAGATTTTTCGTGTCGAGATATATTCAATTTCCACCGAAATAATAGAATTCGAGATGTGAATTTTTTTTTTTTTTTTTTTTTGAAAAAACATTCACACTTTTTTCTCACTCACACTCACACATACATACACACAGTCTTTTCGGCAAGTTAGGCCATTTAAGACTTTGACGATAACCGTTGCAAAATATATTATCTATTGTGGGTTGAGGCATTTCTATTTAAGCCATCTGGTATCCAAATGGCTTAAATAAAATCATCGGACTGCCTGGGGTCCGAACCCGCGACGTTTGGTATAGGAGGTAGGCACGCTAACTACTACGCCAAAACCGGGGGCATGTAAAATTTATAAACGTGGGAAAATATTTATATTTTGTTACCATGGCAACCATTTCTCCTATCTTTCCTATGAAGTACAAGAGTAAAGTGGTCTTTAGAAGATTTCAATGACAAAATGAGAATATACATTTTAAAGAGCATCTAAAAAATAATTGATTTTTGAATTTTAATTAAAATCGTTGGAGCGAATTTGGAAAAAATTGAAAAAGTACATCAATAAAGTACTAGTACTTTTTGGCCGATTTTGTTCAAAAGCTTCGAGTTACGTCACAGGGGGGTACGGTACTTAAATATAAAATTTCAGCCTCGTAGCTCAATTCCTTAATTGAATTAATAGAGTTTAAATTAGTCACTGTCCAGTTTTTGTTCTTGATTAATCAATCAATCAAAAAGAGATTTGATTAAAATCGGCAATAAATAAAATGCGTTGATACACTTTTGTTGTTGTTGTTGTTGTTTTTGTTAAGAGAGAGAGAGAAATCAATTTGTTGATTGCCTCAAGGCTGTGACCTCTGATGTCCGCCCACACCTCCAAAGAGCGCCCCCCTGTCCCCTCCTCAAGAAATATTGCGGCTGCTTGGTTTTCTTGCTTAAGAGTTAAGAGCAAGGCCACAGGCACCACCGCCCAGACAGACACGAGGAATTCCATCTACGTATACGACCTTCGAAATTGAGTCCAATTTCGATCTCAAATCTTATCTATGGAAAAGAGATGTAAACAAACATGAATTCTTTCAATTTCTCTTACTGAGAAAGTAATGAATTTATGGCGAGTCGAGATTTTGATGGAAATACACGTTTTGAATCAAAAGGTAGTTTTTGCAACATGGTCTGTCTGTTTTCAATTTTAAGCATGAAGCAATTGAGTTAGGAGGTTGAACGGGCCGACCTGTCTTTTCCTTTCCGGTCCGCCGACCCCCCACCGCGAGAATAAGGCGAGGATAGAAGAAGAATTGAGTTCTAATATTTCTCTGATTTTTAATAAAGAATGTTTTCAAGTAGAGAGAGCTAAGAAATAATGTTCTGAATGCTCGTTGGTCCCCTAGCATTAAAGGACTAGCGTGCTAACCTTCTACACCCAGGAAAGTGGCCTAAGTTGTCGAAAAGAATATGTGAGTGTTTTTTTTTTTAGAAAAAAAAGGATTAAAGGCGGACCGAAACGTTCTTATAAAGCATTATTTCTTCTCTATTGCAACCTTTTTTTTTTTATTAAAATATATAATTGAACCCTCATAAAGACAACGATACTTGATTGTCAAGTAGCGACTTGACAAACATTTAATGGTGTTTATAAATCACACCCACCTTTTCTTTATTGTTTTTTTTTCCCCTTTGGGCTAACAGATGCCCTTCAGGTTAATTAAAAAATTATTTTATTGGTTCATTAACATAATAATAAAACGATAAAATACATATTCATTAGACGAAACAAATTAATGTGCGATGTCTCTCTGTCCGTCTGGACACAGATGCTGAAAGCTTTATAGCATGAATTTTTTCTTTTTTTTTTTTAAATAACATTCACACTCACACAGTCTTTTCGGCAACTAAGACTTTACGTTATATATGATAATATCTATTGGGGGTCCAGGCATTTCTATTTAAGACGGAACAGGAGCGAAGGTGTTACGGATGTTTCTCCCGATAAGATGGCGTTGTGTGTCATAAAAAGTATGCCCAAAAAATCTAGTAATTCAAAAATTTGCCAAGAGATGTCAGAATGGTAGCTAATAATATTGAATGCATTTGGTTGATTTTTATTGATCTTTTAACAATAAATGTTATTATATATTATGTATCTTTTATAAAAGGATAAAAATATATACTAAATATAGGCTAATACTATATCGGCTGTTAGACTAGCCTGCCATCTATTGCAAGAATGCTGAACTAATTTGACAGTTGATTTTTAAATAAATCATCTAAGCATATTTTAAAAATTTCTTAATTAATTTGTGATTAATAATAACAATAAATTCATTTTTGAATTTAAAAAAAATTAAAGATTATTGGGACAGATTGTTTTTTTGTATTTGCTTGATAACAAAAAAATTAATTACGATAATTTTTTAATAAGTCATTAAAAAAATTATAGCTCGATGTCCCAATAATCTCTTATGAATTTAATTCATTTAAAATAAAACCGCATTGAAAAATTTCTTATAATAGTCTAGTTTTTTTTTAAAGTACGTTTAGACGTCGCTCCTGAACCCCCCTTGAGGAGGGAGGGAGTGAGTGAGACCTATATTCTATCCGAAAGGGCCTTGACTCTATTTCAAACCCAAGGCTGGTGTCCATTTGCATAGACAAGAGGATTTGAATTTCAATTCACGTTCATTCGATATGTCTCTCTGTTTATGTATCCGATTTTTATTTTTTTTCTCCTTTCTATATTTATTGAAAAAGGGAGAGAGAGAGAGAGGTTGTTGTAATGGATTCACGCCCTGCTGTTGTTATTGGTGGTGTGTTGCGTGTCGAGTCAAGGTACATACAAACGCACAGGCACACGAATAATAAACCTGATATCCTGAGGGAAAATGCCGGCACAGAATTACATATAAGAAAAGAAGAAGAAAACTTCCTAATTACTTCATTCCAGAAACAACATCTATCTCCTCCATATGCAAATTTTGGAATGCAAAATTATGCAATCTATTTAATTTCTTTTTAAGGTGATTACTTCATTTTCTGAATAAATAAATATACAAGATTTTTGAAAGCTGTTCGGATAGTACCCCGTAAGTCATAATAAAATCTAAATTTTTTTTTTAAATAAAATTAAAAATTTGAATGCCGAAATTCCTTATTATAATTTAGTCGTGACCTATCATAGTTTATAATTGGATTAAGTTAATAATTTAATTACAAAAAATAAAAATCTGGTGTGACTGGCGCACAGCACACAACTTTCTCTTACCTTCGGTAATCGAAAGTTGTGTACTGTGCTTGTCTCACCAGATTTTTTGTGTCGACATATATTTAGTTTCCGACAGTAGGGTACATTCGATTTTCAAGATGTAAAATTTATAAGTATGGCAAAATATTTATATTTTGTTACCATAGCAACCATAGGAGAAATTCCTATCTTTCCTATGAAGAACAAGAGTAAAGTGGTCTTCAGAAGATTTCAATCACAAAATGAGAATATACATTTTATAGAGAATCTAAAAAATAATTGATTTTTGAATTTTAAAAAAAATCGTTGGAGCAAATTTAGAGAAAATCGAAAAAAACTGAAAAAGTGCATCAGTAAAGTACTAGTACTCTTTGGCTGATTTTGTTCAAAAGCTTCGTGTCACGTCCCATGGGGGTGCCTAACTTAAATATAAAATTTCAACTTCCTAGCTCTTTTGTTCTTGAGATATTTTGTTCACAGACACACAGACAGACACACAGACAGACACACAGACAGACAGACCATGTCGCGAAAACCACTTTTTTGGATTCAGGGGACCTCAAAACGTGAAGATCCATCAAAATCTCGACATCGAATTTTTGACATGAATCCAATACTTTCTCTCTCTATATATTAACATATATATAGAGGTACGAGAAAGTAATAAATGAATGACTTTTGACTTGAGCAGTATTTCACGTAATATAGAACTGGCAACACTGTATTCTTTAGCTGTTTATTTTAAATCTTAAACGCCTTAAATTTTATTTTATTTAATATATTACAATGTTTAATGCAAATCAGTTTAAACACAATGGACGATTTGCGAGAAAAAATATCGTAAAATGAAAAAAAATGTAACTGACAGCGAGAAAAGAGAAATATTTTATGCGACGTTGACAGACTGGTCTGAGTCTCATTTTTAAATATTGGCGACGCCCTCTGGGCATGGCGTAGAGGTTAGCGTGCTAACCTCATATACCAAACGTCGCGGGTTCGAACCCCAGGCAGTCCGATGATTTTATTTAAGCCAATTGGATACCAAATGGCTTAAATAAGAATGCCTGGACCCCATATATGTATATTTATTAATAACGGATATCGTAAAAAGTCTTATATGGCCTGAGTTGCCGAAAAGACTGTATGAATGGGTGTGTGAGTGTGAGTGTGAATGAGAAAAAAGTGTGAATGTTTTTTTAAAAAAAAAAAAAAAAAAAAAATATTGGCGACTGTCATTTTGGAGAATTTTTTGACTTTCTTGTTAAAATATCTTTAAAAGCGGACGGCAGAAACTTTTGATTTTATGTTTAACGTATTACTCGGAAGTGAATTAATAAAATGTAAGTTTTTTGTTTTTGTGTCAGATGCAGAGGTGGCTATATAATTCGATATGTGTGCGTTTCGTCGATATTCCCCATAGACTACATGTTAAATTTCAATTTTTTAAAAATTAATTACACGATAATCCTGGGTCAGATCTGCTTCAAAATTTTATTTTAAACGTATTTGATAGTGATTAATAACATATTAAAAAATTAGCTTTTAATCTAATAAAGTGCTTTAATGTCCGAACAACCTTAAATATAAAATTTCATCCTCGAAGCTCAATTTAAAGACAGAGAGGGAAATGGATAGATTTATTGCTAAAGTAGAATGCCCGCTCTAGATTTTCTTATTAGTCCCATGTGAATATTTCGTTAATCACTTTGATTTTCTTTCTCTCTTTCTCTCTTGATGATGGGATGGCTGCTAAGCGAGCAACAAGAGCCCCTTAATCAGGCAACTTGTCTAAATTTAAGGAGGAAAAAATAATTATATAGCAGTTATTAAACGTGCTTATTAAAACAATTTGAAATCAATTTAAGGAGGGGGGGGGGGGGGCTATTATTATGTGAGCACACCTTTTTTTTAATTTTTTGCAGAATCACAGGCTTTCTCTTACCTATATGTAATATATATATAATAAATAGAGGAGAGGAATTCAATAAAACACAAGATAACCTTAATATAGGCTTTATTTAACAAAAATTAAGCAATAATGATTATAAACAATATTAATTAATTGCATTATTATTAATTAGGTAATAATGGTTTATTATTACCACATTGCGAGACAATTGACCAATATTTGCAAAATTTAAAAACTCTTAGCAAAACATGCAATTTCCAGGCCGTTACTGCCGATCAAAATAGAGATGAATTTATCAGAGACTCTTTTATTAGTGGACTCTCATCTTCACATATACGGCAACGGCTTTTAGAAAATTATACTCTTACGCTCACACAAGCTTATGATCAGGCCCGCGCATTAGAATCTGCACATAACCATTCAAATTCATATATTAGTAATAATAATTCTTCAAATGGCATTCCTGTTGTAAATTCAAGCCAAGCTATTTCTGAAGAAGGTAATACTCCTCAAATAAACGCCATTGATAAAAAGCAAGTTTTCAAATGCTATTATTGTGGAAATAATAGGCACCCACGTTTTCATTGCCCGGCAAAAGATGCTATTTGTAGATTATGTAACAAAAGGGGTCATTTCCATTCTGTTTGTAGATCAAATTCACATAAGACATCCTATTCTACTACTGCTCTGGCTTCCATATCAGCGGCAATGTACCCTTCTAGTTTAGCCAAAGCAATAGTAACAATTAAAGTAAATGGAATTGAAACTGAAGCACTCATTGATACTGGCAGTTCTGAGAGTTTTATCAGTTTAGATCTTGTACAAAATCGAGAATTGAAACTTTTCCCATGTGAGAGGAATTCAATAAAACACAAGATAACCTTAATATAGGCTTTATTTAACAAAAATTAAGCAATAATGATTATAAACAATATTAATTAATTGCATTATTATTAATTAGGTAATAATGGTTTATTATTACCACACTATATATATATTATATTCTTATTCTTTATATATATAATTCTTCTGTACGTGTGTATGTGACTGAACTCCTCCTAAACGACTGAACCAATTATGATGAAATTTTCTATGTATGTTTGTGAGAATCCCGGACAGGTTTTGTTTCACAAATAACAATAAATCAATGAGTAATTAACCGTTAAAATAAGAAAAAAATAAAAATTAGGAGAAATAGTTGCCATGGTAATAAAATATAAATATTTACCCATGTTTACGATTTTTTTTATTTATTTACATTTTGAATTCTAAAATATCGGCGTAAATTTTTTGTCTGTGTACCGGGAGAGTCCCGGAAAGGATATTATTCACAAAAAATCTTAAGTTCATAAATAATTAACCGTTAAAATAAACTCTATATATAAAAATGAAAAGGGAAAAAATGTTTGTATGTACCGGTATGTATATATGTATGTTTTGTAGAAATCCACAATTTTCAATGAAGGCGAGCAAGGGGGTCCAGGGGCGCAGCCCCCTGCTAGACGTAAAGCCCCGCCGAAGGCGGGGCTTTGCGTCTAGTA
>JAKCPI010019513.1:0-75372 GCA_023213315.1 Euborellia annulipes
ATTTATATATTATTATTAAGTTATAACCGCCCTGACAGCAAAGGTCATTCGCTCTAATATAAATTCGCTCTCTAATAAATATTAATATTAAAACTTCGTGTTTATGTTAAGAGGTTTTAAAGAAAATGAAAGAAGTGATAGTTTCCCTATATTCAGGGTTATATTGATAATAACAATAGATGTCAAATAATAAAAGATAAATTTTCAACAAGTTAAGGTGTGGTAAAGGAAATATATAGTGTTAAAAACTTGTATTGAAAATATATTGTGAAAGAAGCCATCAACACTCTACAATGATCATTCGAAAGGCAAAAAAAAGACCTTAGCAGCCTAATAACTCTAAAATTGAAATTAAAAAAAAAAAAAATAAATAAATAAATTAAAAACTAATATGACTATTAAGGCCCACAGTAAATATAAATATTTCAGGGTTTGAGTAAGTTCAGAAAAATTCAAAGCATAAATTAAATATTAATAATATATGAATATGGAGCGTACAAAGTATTATGCGTAACGCAATTTTTGAAGATTTTTTGACCCCCTTCCCCCATGTAACGCGCCTTAACATTTTTCCTGGACCCTCCCCTGACATTACATAACGCTCAAGTGGCCATTTTATCTAAAAGTCACAATTATGTTGCGCAAATTATCGAAAAGTCGCTAAAATAACAGTTACGTAACGAGTTGTTCAACCCTCCCCCCCCCCCCTGTAACGCATGGTAACGTTTTACAAGACCCCCCCTCCCCCAAATTTCGTTACGTAATACTTGTTCGCTTCCTAAGTCTTGAATGCATTTTGGAAAAAAAAATTCGATTATTTGCACCATATTTCATATGTAGATAAGAGGAAATAAAAATAAGATTATTATACGTATATTTATATTATATGTGTATTACTGTATGTTTTTTAGCTAAATAATCAAATTTGTATATTTGTAAATTTCCCTATTCTTCAATTATGCTTAAAGCAAGAAAAATTTTATTTACCTAGTATATGTTAAAACGTAATTTTTCCTCATTTAAAATATATATTTTTTTTTGAATATCTTAATAAAAACATTTTTTACTCATTAAAATTGTATTATTTTAACAACTTCATAATAATTACTTAAATGTTTATTTTGTTTTGATGAATTCGACAAAAATAAAAGATTAATGAACATATGGACATTGGAAAATTATATTCGTATAGATTGGTTAGGTTTACAAAAAAAAAAAAAAAAAAAAAAATAGCACAATTCATTCAACAGTTTAAAACAATTCTTTTTTTTTTACCAAAAATAAACGTGTGATTAAATATTAATTTTTGTTTTGTTGGAAAATAAAACATAATAGAATGCACTAAATATTCATCATTTATACTTGAAATAATAAAAATCGACGATATTATATATTATTTAAGAGTCTTATTATGTAATTTCAAAGTTTTATCAAAATCAATTAAACCGTTTGATTACTGTGAATATTTAAATAGACATCCATCCACATGATTCACATGATCCCATTAAAATTAAAAAAGTAAAACAAACAATTTATAAATTAAAATCATCAATCAAATGACTGGTCTATATTTTATTTCAAAAATAATATAAATATTTTTACCTATCAATTTCGAGAATGTAAAAAATGTGAAATAATAACAAAATATGAATGATTAATAAATGAAAAAATAAAAATACATGAAATAATCTAAAACGAAAGAATAACATGATTAATCGGATCAAGGGGAAAAATAATTCATTGGATATTGAATAAAAAAATTAATATTAATATATTTACAAAAAAATGCAAATAAACTAATTTACTTGAAAGTAGAAATATTCTAAATCTTTAATTAAGCAACTAAAAGAAAAATACAAAAGCACTAGATATTAAATTAGTTTTAGGGCCGAAGCATAACAGCGCAAACTATCGCTAATCTTAAATAAATACAAATTGTATAGCAGAATACTGCTTTATTGGTATCTCAGTTTAGAGCGACATTCTATCTATATTTGTTTGTTATTTTGTTGTGATAGTTGAATTTGCTAGAGACAATTAGCGGGTTGATCGCGAGAATTCATCATCATTTGTTTTTTTTTTTTTTCTGATTTAGGGAAAATCAAATTCAAAACAATTTCAGAGAGCACACTATATGAGTCAAATGGAAATAATTTCATCCCAAGATTTAAAAAAATACTAACATCCGTACTTCGATACGTCGAATAGTTTTTTTTTTTTTTTTTTTTTTTTTTTTTTTTTTAGACATTTGGCATTTTAAGGTGCAAGTTGAGGCTATAGATATTTAGTGAAGGGTGTATGGAGGCAGAGGCAGCTAAGAAGAAATGCTCTGAATGCTTTTTCCAATCAGCCATCTTAAGTTCATTAATTGGAGTCAAGGGCGGATACAAAGAGGGTAATCCCCCCCCCCCTGAGATTTAAAAAAAAAATCTTTTTTTCGGAAAAAAAATGTATTTTTAATGTAAAATTTTAAAAATTAATACTTTAAAATTTGATTTTATATTTATATTCTGGCAAACAAGTACAGAATGCGCCTTTATATTACCGAAATTAATAAAAAATTGTGTGCCGTGCGACTAGTCACTTCAGATTACCCCCCCCCCCCCCCGAGAAACACCTCTGGATTCGCCACTGATTGTAGTAGGCTTATATCTTGCTCAGACCATAGATATTTTGGCGCATTAGTTACATTATATTCATTGAAGCCTAAAATTTTCATTATATACATGTACCATATGGACCGTTTATTTTGAAAGTGGTGTAAGTCCATTAAAAAAAAAAAAAAAAAAAAATCAGATATTACATAATTAAATTACTGATTGGTAAAAGTGTTCAGAGCAAGAAAAAATTTCTTGGCTGCCAGTTCCTCCATACATCCTTCATTTGATATTAAATTTACTTGGAATTTCTAATAATTTTTCAATTAATAAGATATATTTATTATTTAATATCTAAAAAAGTAATTATTCAAAAAAAAGAAATGAAGGAATATAGAGCTTTTATAGAGAAAAAAGATCGTACCTCAAAATTTAAACCCAGTAAAAATTTTATATATTTCAAAATTTTATTAATTTGGAAAGAAAAGAAATTTCTAAAATATTTTTCTGACTGAGGATAAGATGAATTATTAGATGAGAAAAACCGTCATACCCTAGAATAGAAGTTACACATTAAATAATTACTATTATATAAATTAAAACATCTCTAAATGTCATAGTGCTTCTATAAAATTTAAATTGGCTACAGTATTGTTAGGGATATTCATTCATTCCTCAATTTTGTAATGTTCTCTCTCCCTCTCACAAACGAACATCAATTTAATATAATATTGAAACCCCTCCTATATTATTATACAATATATAAGCATGAAGGATAAATTTGAGATTTCGCTTAATTTGATGAGCTTATTGAAAACGAAATAGATGGGGAAAATTTTCTAAAAATATCTATATGTATTGTATATGACTTGAAATGCATGGAAACATAGAGCGAGAAAATTTTCAATAAACTGAGACAAGCCCCTACGATTTTATTTATAGAAACTATTTATAAATTAATAATCAAATAGCAAAAGCTTTGTCTATTTCGGGTATTTATCATGAACACACTTTGTGACTACCCTTTTTATGAGTGTAGGCAGAAGCAGCAAAGTTTGGACAAAGAGGTTAACGAGATAAAGATGAAAGTATTTATTTTTTATACCAATACTAGTCAAGTTAGAATATTTTGTTTACACCGGGAGGTCCAGGCAGATTCACTGCCGGAGGCTTGTGGGAAAAAACTAAGATCAGATAATTTTAGTTTTGATGGTTATTTAAAAGATCAGTTGTTTGATAAAATATTTTGATTAGCTTCTTTAGAGCGTAAGGTTTATTCTCAAAGGAAAATTGAGCTGTATCGAGATTTAAATTCAGTTTCCTTCCTTTACGGATTGGTCCAAGAATTCCAATCAATCAATCATTGTCTGTCGACATCCCTTCAGAGAAATTTTCTATGAAAACAGCTTCAATTTATTTATTTATTTAATTTTCTCATCTCTCATCAGAGATTAACTCCAATTACAGAGAGATAGAGGAGGCATTGGCACTGTTTGAAAATTTTTCACGACAAGTGAGATTTGAACCCGAGTCGTGAAGAATTTGTAATCCGCAGCTTATCCGATTAGCCCCTTATAAAAAACATTACAGCAGTTTTTCTGAAGATATTGAACATTTTGAGAGGATTAAAGAGCGAGAAAAATTCATAAATAAAATTTCACTCTACTATTAAAAAGATGAACTCTATTTTAATATTACTCCTTTTATTGGAATAATAATTTAGAATATAAATCAAATTTATATTGTCTCTTTATTAGCCAAAAAGCCTTGATCTAATTAGTTTTTGGCGTCATTTCAATAATCATCCGCATCTTTAAAGAGAGTTTCTTTAAAATAAAGTCGGAGGCAATCTAAGAAAATTTATTATTGAAGGCGTTTGAATTCTTATTTTTTTTTTTTTTTTTTTTAACACACTTTTTTCCATTTACACACACTGTAGCGTGAAATAGGGACACGAAAAAAGTATCGATACTTACTAGTATCCAATACTAGTTTGATCCGATACAGCAGGGGGGAAAAGGGGGGGGGGGGGGGGGGGGCCCCCAAAATAAAAAAAAAAAAATTTCGATACTTTACTCATATGAGTACTTGATTGCCGGTATCGAATGAAAAGTACTCATTCAAAAATAATTTTTTTTTTAAGTCTTTTCGGCATCTTAGGTCATATAGACTTGAAACGTTTCATAAAATAAAAAAAAATAAGAATTTAAATATGAGCCGTTTTAGCTAAAACGGCTCTTATTTTGAATTTTCAAGATTTAATTACAATTCTGCAAAGAATGTAGCATGTTCTTTTATTTATTGATTTTTTTTTCTCGAGAAAAATCTGGTGTGACTGGTCGCTCAGCACACAACTTTCTCTTACCTTCGGCAATTGAAAGTTGTGTTCTGTGCTTTTGTGTCAACAAATACTTAGATTCCGGCAATATATTAGAAGATACAAAATTTAAATACATACGTACATTATATTTTGTTACCATGGCTTCTACTTTTCCTATGAAGTACAAAAGTGGGCTTCAAACACTTTTGTCTACAAAATAAGAATTTACATTTTGAAGAACATCTAAAATTTAATTGATTTTTAAACAAAGTCTTTCAAGCCAATTGTGAGAAAAATAAAAAAAATTGAAAAAATACATCAGTAAAGTACTAGTACTATTTGGTCGATTGGAATGAAATTCCTGCCCATGCTTGGGACATGAATAGTTAGCTTAAGTACAAAATTTGAGTATCGAGAATTCGTTCCTTATTGGCTTATTTAATTTAATCCAAATTTTTTTTGATACTTCAGTTGAAATTCATTCAAATGATTGTGAAAATGACGTAAATTCAAGCTAAAGGGAATCGCCTCCTTTTAATGGCAATTTCAAGAAAAGCAATAAAGCAGGCATTTAAAAGCAATAAAATCTCTTTCAGGGAAATTTACATAAACATTATGTTTTGATATTTTAACTGGAATCGATCTTCTTGAAATTTAAGATTTTTTCACAATAAATTAAATTAATTTCAAGTGAAATATCAAAAAATGTGGGTTAATGGGAATTACTCAAAAACGAAAAAACTCTCGATACTCAAATTTTATACTTAAGCCAAGTACCTATGTCGCAAGTATTTCAAGAAATTTCAATCACATCAGCCAAAGGGTACTAGTATTTTACTAATGTATTTTTTCAGCTTTTTCGATTTCTCAAAATTCAAAATAAATTATTTTAGCAAAAAAAAAAAATTATTTTCAAAAAAGTAAAAAAATAAATACAATTTTATTTTTATTACTAAAAGTATTATGAAACATTTAGCGTGAATACTAATTAAAATTTTATATATATTAAAAAAAAAAAAAAACAATTATCTTTATTGTTTTATTCGAGTAAATGAAATGTAGAACGCAAGATCAATAATTATTAAAAAAATATATATTTTTTATTCTAATAATAGTAAGTAATTAAATCTTGAGATTAAATATTCATAATGGAATATTTTTTTCTTTTTGGATATAATTTAATTAGAATTGAAAATTCATTAAAGGATATGATCCGCTCGTCCGTCCTCTGACCTGCCTGTCGAAACGGCTGACAAGTGAGGTACCGAGTACCTGGAGTGCCTCATCCCCTCATCCAGCCACCCCTTATATATCCACTCCCAGCCCCACACCATTATCCTTGATTTCTCTATACCTGCACCGGAGATTACAATTGAATACAGCTTGTATATAGTATCCGTGGTGCATTAAATATTAGTGGAATCTTTGATGTGCTGTGTATAGCAGAAGCAGCTTACGAATATTTTAGCGGTCGGATAAAGTATGCACAAAGAAATGAAACGGCATTACACGCAGCCAGCAGATTGTTCCAGAGCAGCCGATGGCTTGCCCGGTTATGCCCCCGCGATAAAATATTACCCAGCTCATATAGGGCCCTCAACAAACAAATATCTCTTATCTAATTACCTAATTGCCATATAAGGTTATTTGCCTTTGCGCTTGCCCGGGCTACAAAAATGTATCGATCTTGAATTTTTCATTCGCGCCTGATTAATTAATCTCTTTCACAGACTGGACGGCCGATGCCTTTTTTTTCAAACCTCCATTAAGATAATATTTCCCTCCCCCAAACATGTAATGTTACTTTACTTTAAAAAAAAAATAAAAAAAAAAAAACCGTATATATATTTTATTTGTTTTTGGAATTGAAAAATCCTCCTTCATTAAAATATGGACAATTTGCTTATTATTAGCTGGAAATAAACTTTCCTATCTTGTTTCTAAATAAAAATCACTCGGATGCGACCTCTCTAATGTGCCCAAAGGGCAGCCAAGAGATTTTCCATTAAATGATACTTATGATTTTCTAAAATAAGACCAAGGTTTTTATTCCCATTTTTGACTTTACCATAAATTTCCCTTCATTTACTTAATCAATATATAAAAGGGACATTTAAAAAACATTGCTTTAAACTTTACGAAATTGCATTTTCATAAATAATTGAAGATATAATGCTAAAAAGCCTTAAAAATAAACAATTTTAATATACGAAAATTCCTTTCGTGCACTACCCTACTATATCCCATCATTCATTATTCTATTGTAAGATTCTTTTTTAAAAAATAATGGCTTTATAAAAAAAATACGTATAAATCAAGTTAATTTTAATAAAAAAAACAAATGAATCTATTTAAATTATGAACAAAATTAATGGTTATAATAAATTATTATTTTAATATATGTATGACATTTATTTATATAAAATTTTTTATTATTTTATGATATAATACAGAAAGCTTATTTATTTGTTTTATGAAAGCATAGGGATCTCTTTCATCCCCGTGGGATGGCACCTTGCGTTTCGGTTTGTTTATTTGTTCTTTCATTGTTCATTAGATATTTGAACATTCAAGAAAATAAATAACCAAAAGAGCTTGGCTTTGCAAGCAATATTTGCAAAGAAAGTTTTACATGTAAATAGAACTTTCTTAAAACTATTTCATCTCTTTAAGAAATTTTTTTTTATAAATATTGATTAAATGACAATAGCGTTTATAAAAAATAACCAACAACGATGATTTAAACTTTCAAAACATGAAATATTTCCAATACGTGTGTTTAGTAGAAAGAAAAAGAAAAGACTGAAGATAGAAAGTTAGATAAGATGAGGTTTTAACAAAGGCCAAACAGCTGTTTTTATTAAAAACAATTCAAACTAGAACTGACGTTTCGGTCATATTTAGGAGCTCCTTCTAAGCAGTGGCAACATATGAAACTTCTTTGAGATATTTTTATGCATTTTACAAAATTTTATAATTGGAATGGTACCATCTATTGCAATACTATTGAGACTAAAGCCGGGTAGTTAGGCAGCCCAAATGGCACACGCTCACTAAACTTTTTTTCTGATTAAAATATCGAGATAATTTTTATTTCGATATATCTTAAAATTTATAAATAAATTGTTATGGTTATTCTTTTGTTAAAAAGGGTCGTTCGGTCTATTGCCTGCTTTGAAAAAGGTATTCCACACAAGGTAAGTTGCCTAACTACCGGGCTTTAGTCCCAATACTAGTGCAATAGATGATATATTGCAAATAAGTTAGAGATACTGAATAAATTAGGAGAATGAAAGAAAATCCTCTGTCAGTGGTAACTCCTAATTAGTGCATAATCTCGAATCTTAGTTCTGAAGATGGTCGCAAATGTGACCAAAACGTCAGCCTTTGACTGAAATTTTATAAATAAAAGCTGATTGATTTTTTTTAAATTCTTCATGAGATAAAAGAAGTTTGAATTTTTTAACTAATTTTGAAATTTTAAATCTTCCTTTTGATTAGGTCAGACAAAAAAACCTAAATAAATAAGACAACTTAAAAAAAAAAATTCAAGAGGAATATAGACTACATTTTTATATAATTTATATATCACCTAACTTCAAAATAAAGAACCTTAAACGTGGATTTCTCAACATAAAATCTTTTTAGATCACAAGACTCTATTTAAACTATTTGTGATATGAATTTTTTTTTTTTTTTTTTTTGAAGGTTGAAGCTCTATTTAGTCGTTATTTTCCCAATATTACCTATAGAGATAAGATAAAGTAAAAAAAAAAAAAAACACGTTAAAATATTTAAAAATTATTATTAAAACTATTTTAATGAATTCATATTTTTTCACACTCTAAAAAAAAATTATCTATTTCATTAATCAATAATCTAACAAGAATATGATTTGAACCGGTCAAATCAAACTCCGAGGTGCATCTTAATTACGTCTTCTCCAAGGCCAAATTGTTATGACACCTTCATAAAATTAATTTAAAAAAATAATTATATACCGTATGATGTAGACATAAATCTTCACTTTTTAAAAAATTTTATATAATTGAGATTTTTATAGTTAATTAAAAATAAAAATATAAAAAGTTTTTTTAAGATTATATTGTATATATATTTTTTACTTTCTCTTACCTCTATATATATGTTAATATATATATAGAGAGAAAGTATTGAATTCAGGTCAAAAATTCGATGTCGAGATTTTGATGCATCTTCACGTTTTGAGGTCCCCTGAATCCAAAAAAGTGGTTTTCGCGACATGGTCTGTCTGTCTGTGTGTGTTCAATTTAAAGCATGAAGGAATTGAGCTAGGAGGCTGAAATTTTATATTTAAGTTAAACATCCCCCGGGACCGAGAAAATAAGCTTTTAATCAAAATCGACCAAAGAGTACTAGTACTTTACTGATGTACTTTTTCAGTTTTTTTCGATTTTCTCAAAATTCGCTTTAACGATTTTGATTAAAATTCAAAAATCAATTATTTTTTAGATGCTCTTTCAAATGTATATTCTCGTTTTGCCCTCAAAATTGTTTGAAGCACACTTTACTCTTGTACTTCATAGAAAAGATAGAAATGGTTGCCATGGTAACAAAATATAAATATTTTCCCATGTTTATGAATTTGGCATCGCCTACCTCCTATACCAAACGTCGCGGGTTCGGACCCAGGCAGTCCGATGATTTTATTTAAGCCATTTGGATACCAGATGACTTAAATAGAAATGCCTGAACACCAAATTGATTTATTAATTACAACGGTTATCGTCAAAGTCTTATATGGCCTAAGTTGCCGAAAAGACTGTGTGAATGTGTGTGTGAGTGTGAGTGTGAATGAGAAAAAAGTGTGAATGTTTAAAAAAAAAAAAAAAAAAAAAAATTTGGCATCTTAAATTCTAATATATTGGCGAAAACTAAATACATGTCGACACAAATAATCTGGTGTGACAAGCACAGAACACAACTTTCGATTACCGAAGGTAAGAGAAAGTTGTGTGCTGTGCGCCAGTCACACCAGATTTTTTTACATTATAATCAATATGTTAGAAAAGGACTTCAATGGAGTATCACAGTAATATGAATAATTGAAATTTTAAAAATATTTTAATGAACTAACAAGTGTAAATATTGCAATGTCAATGTCAGTGTCAATATTGCGATCTAATTTAGTTCTATTCAATATTTCAACTATTATATTATTATTGTATAATATTTTTTTAATGATTAATACAAGCTGTTGAAGTTCTATATTACACAAAATAAAGAAATAACATTATTTTGTTATAAAAAAAAAGGACCGCAAAAAAGTTTGGGAATCAATGAGTCGAGACAATCAAAAAGAATTAATCGGTTAGAAGCTAGACAAAAACATTTGTTTGAAATTTAATCATTAAAATTTAGAAAATCAAAATGTAGATGCCTATGGCTAGGCAGGTATAAAATTTCGTGATGACATGTCAATACATTGGGTGGAATAATTTGGTTATATATACATAAACGGACCCTACTATACATAAACATAGAGGGGAGAAGTAACTAAAATGACCAAATGAACTAATCATTAAAATAAAATAGGCCTATATAATGAAGGGTAAATGAATATCCATACTCAATAAGGTCTTTTAAATCCATGTCTGTTTGATGAGTGATTTTTAAAAGGTTTGCCTTAGAAAAGAAACAAGTATAGAAGTAAATAACTTTAAAAAAAGAAATGATCTATCTCGCTGATTGAAATAAATAAAATGATATCGCTTAATGAGAAGAAAAATGTTTTAACAAATCCTCGCCGTGCAATAAATTTGTTGATGTTTGGTTGATGGGAGTACGTAAACCAAATGTCCAATTATTCATTAATGAAATTTTCAGACCTCTTTTAGAGTGTGCTACATATGAGCAGTTGTTAATTAACAGCTAGAGATAGATGCGTTGTATACTCAAGTGAGTTGGTCATTTGTGTTGCCTAACTTCTAGGGATCTGAGAAATCTTCATTTAAAAGTTAAATATTCACAATTTTTACGCCATTTTTAAGACGCTTTAATAAAGAAAGATATTTAAAAAATTTTCAATAACAAGAAATCAAGGTACAAATGATTAAGAATTAATTATTTGTAAGATGTTGGTTGCAAGTAAATACAGTAGAATCCCGTTAATTCGTATCATCATTGGTACGATTTATCGAAAATACCAATTACCGGGAGTACAAAATTAAAATTATTATTATTAATGCAAAGACCGATTTTTGGAAAGGAAATAAAAATGTAAGAGATGCTTCATTCCTCTCTGCTCTCCTTATTTCCTTTAAGTGAAAAGATTACAAATATAAAACTTGTCTCTATCACTGGCTCTCCATCCCCCGCTTGAAAAAATTACGAAATAACGAGCTTTTTAAACTGGAAATACGAATTATAAGAAGTTTTGAATGACTTTAGGCATAAAAATAATACGATTTACCGAGGGAATTGAAATGTATTGTTTTTATACCTGTTAACGCGATTTTTTTCTGGGGATCGAGAAGCTTGTACGAATTAGAGTAAGATATGAATAATCAGGCTTTGAATTATCGGGATTCCACTATAATAAGAATCAAATTCCTTCTTTTTTTAGCATTTAAAATCAAGAAGCACAAAAGGTTTTGATCTGCTATCAACGTTTTGAAAATAAGTAAACTTCCTATGTAAAATTCAGTAAAAATTTTTATTTTTATATTCCCAGATAATAGATAAAATTAAAATTATGAATCTGTGAGACATGAGATTTTGCTGGATAAAAGCTAACCTAAGATGTCACCGTCTTATTAAAAGAAAACTTGAAAAAAGATTTTAACAGAACAAAAGGGCGAAAACTTTTTTTTTTGTTTCCAACAGGTCCACAGAAAGCCTCAGAGCCCCATAAAAAAAAAAAAAAAATGTTTGCAAGTTTGCGTTAGTTTTTATCCAGGGAAATCTCATGCCTCACAGATTCATAAAATGTAACATATTATCTGGGGATAGAAAAATAAAAAATTTTACTAAATGAATCCTAGGAAGTTTACTTATTAGTAAAACGTTGATAGCAGATCAATAAGAATCAAAATCTTTTTTCTGCATGATTTTCAAAATTTTATGAATTATTTTTTTAAAAATTTAAATATGTAATTTCATACTAGTTTCAAACTTCTTTCAATAATTGAATGAAAACAAAAAGAGAAAATTAAATATAGGCCTATCTCTTTTTATCTCCTAAATGCGTTTTATAAACGTGGAAAAACAACAAAAAACATAAAAGCATAACAATGCAATATTGAATAAATAAGTATTCTCTCCTGGCAAAGGCCAGAAAAATTGGTTTTGATAAAAAAATAATTATAATGAACTTTTTTTTTACGAAAATTTTATTCAACTGTTAATATTTGAATTTTATGGAAATTAATAAATAATTTCAAAAGTTTTTTTTTTGTTTTTTATAAAATTATCATTGACAAAAATTACTGAATAATTTAAATATCTTTGAAAGTTCAAACAGCTTACAGAAAAAAAATTAATATTTTATCTGTAAACTAGCTCTAACTTGACAGATCATGATTATATATTACAAAGTTTTATTTGAATTAAAATTTAATATGTTTTTGTGATGATCAATCAATGTGAAGACATTAATATTGATCTACTAGAATTTGGAATTAGAAAGTTTTTGAATATAGGATTAAAGCATTATCTATTCCTTTATCTGATCAGATTTTTGACTGGATTAAAAAAAAAAAAAATCAGAAATAAATAAATATATAATTTATTCGTATCATTCGAGAGAAACTAGTGCTAAATAATTATCAAACACTTAATTACTCTGATTAAGTTGAAAAGACATAAGTGGATTAAATATTTATAAAAACACATTTGGAAGCAAAAAGATTAATAGTGAACATTTTTTTTAATCAAGGCGACAGAAAAATAAATGGAAATTCGCCCTCTGTTGGGATCCACTTGTTTTATTAAGCTAATACGACAAACAAATGAAATTAAGTTTGAAAATCCAAAATTTATATTTGAATATAAAACTCAAAGATTTAATCTATTTATTCAAATTTTTGAAAAGCCCTTTATAGATTTCTAAATTTAAAAGGTATTTTTTTTTATTTTTTTTACTTTATAAAAATATATTTTTTACCCAATAAACATTGGCTTTCCGTTTAATCAGATTTTGTAAATTTATGTTAGATATTGCCTTTACACTTTATATGTATATTTATATCATCACAAACTAACGTTTAAGCATAAAAAATGAGAGTTTGATAATAGTCCAAGGGTGGGGGGAGAGACAGGGCAGTAAATAAACTCGCTTTCGGCTTTGTGACAAATTTACTTTGAAGTGAATCCCAACTAAAGGGGTCACTGCTCTTAACAACCAATATTTATTTATTAATCGAAGCATCGGTCAACATCTGGCAGTATGTGGAGAGGGTTAATTTATTCTGTCGTCAGAGTAAAACCAGCCTGATATAAAATATTTACAGGGCTTTCTTTGAAATAAGGTAAACAAGCAGACATTAATTTCTAATTAAATAGAGTTTACTGATATCATTAGAAATAAGATTTTTCTAACTGGATCTATAACTTATGTCTCTCATAGAACATATGAGCTATTGCATTATTCAATACGTCACTTTGATTTTTCCCCTTGTGTATTTATTAAAACGGACAGAATATCTAGTAATTTAATATAAAGATTTCTCAGAATAAAAAAAAAGTAAAATAAATAAACCGGATAACATATATTTAAAGAAACATTCCTACCGTTCATTAATTTGAATAAAACTGAACTAATTTCTATTTTTATTTATCTTGATTAAAAAATTATTTTTTTAAGTGAGATTTATTTGACATTTGAAGAACAAAGATTGAAAAAAATAATAAAAAGTGACCAAATTTGAAATGAAAATAGCAAACATTTCAATAAAACAAATCAATTGATAAGAAAATTGACTTGGAATATTCAAAAATCAAAGGAAGATAGTTAAGATAATTTCTATATTATACCTGTCAGTTAATAAAGATCAATGTTTTTAGTTTAAACTTTTTGTTGAAAATAATTTATAAAGCTATGCATTTGTTACCAAGTACTCGTTATTGAATTTGAAGGAAAATCAGTAAATCAATTCCTTTTAAAGTTAAATTTAGTAAAAAAAATAGATTTAAAATATGTAAACACATAAACATAACATATAATAGCTTAGTTTTAAACAAAAATGTCTCAATTTGAACTTTGTATGAACTAGGGGTTAGGGTTCGCTTTCCGTCCCAAGCGATAAAAATATATTTCAAGTTAAATGGCTACCAATAATGTTGAAATAAAAAAGGCTGGGTCTCATATCCCGAAAAAGAAAAAAAACGAACTTATATTACTATACTATTAAAAATTTTCATGAACTTTCATAAACCAATTTGTTAAAAATTTCAGTAAACGGAGTTTATGAAAAATTTGTTACACTAGTTAAAAAAATCATCCCTCAAGAGGTTTGAACTAGAGCTCTTGATTTCTTCCCTTCACATGTATGACATTTTCACCATTTCGACCTCTTACTTTATTAAAAATATTATATTTTTTAAGCTACTTAAATTTGATTCATATTTTTTTTACTTAATAAACTAGATTATTCACAAACTGAGAATATTAAAATTAATGCACGAAAATATATGAAAAACGATTGAAAATTCATATTTTTTTTTACAGTGTAGTATAAGAAAAACTTAAGTCAAATTTTTATAAGCTTGAACATTTTTAACATTTTTTCTCTTTTTATTTGGGAGAAAAAGATTTTTAAATTATCCACTTAAGAAAAATTGTAATATATCAATATTTTCTATAAAAGGGAGAGTCTGTGTCTTGTGCTAGGGATCAGGGGTTCGCATCCCGTCTCAGGGGGAGAAAAATGTATTTCAATTGAATTGTCTAATAATAAATAGGGTCTAAATGACTTCCGATGACTTGAATAAAAAAAATCGAAGTAAAATTAAATTTTTTGTAGGAACATATGTCGGAGAATTTTGTCGATTTTTTTTTCTTTTTTTTTGACTTTAAACTTTCTTTAGAAAGAAAATTCTAAATAATTTCAAGTTCAAGTCGACTTCTTCCTATTAACACTTTGAACCCAATAAATAAATGTCGGATGTTAATCAAAAATCTTAGAGACGTCGGCCATTTTGTCTGAGCCCGAGGGATGAGAAAGAAGAGAAGGAGGCAAGAGAGGATGCAGATGAAGACACGTGGGTTGATAAGAGCCTTGTCGAAAGGGCTGGAGAGAAACCCTCTCTGATTGGTTTAGCCTGCTGTCGATGGCCCGTAATTTCCTATCACACTTCCGGAGGGAAAACTCCCCCGCGGGGAAATGAAAATAACTTGTCCATTTACTATCGATGGGTGGTTTGGTCGAGTCATTTCATGGTAAATTTAGCAAAGTATCACGACCGCACACATGAAAAGGGGAACAAGACATCGAAACGTAGGTACAAATGTTCAATAAAAAAAAAAAAAAAAATCAGCAGCAGATTTTAAAACGGATTAGAAAGCACACTATTCGATCAAAAATTAGATTGGTTTCCATGGAGATTCTAATTGAGCTCAATGCAAGATATTCGTTATTGGCAATTGAGAATACCTGAATGTACAAAAAAATAAATAAAAAAAAAAAAAACTCTAGGTAACCACGTATGCTTCAATTCATCAAATAAACAAAATTGTCAATCTAAATGGAAAAAACCACATGTCACTTACATATGTTAAAAACAGGAGTGGGAAATGTACGTCAAAATTGATACCTTGTTTTTTTATTCATTTTATCTATATGGCTCAGAGAGCATATATATTTATGAATTAACAATTACAAACAAAGGCCTACCCATTTCTATATATTCTCCTATTAGCGTATTAAATTACGTTACTGCAGCCACAATTCCAACCGGGGCAGTCAGCCCATCATATAGAGAGGGAGTTAATTTTTTAGATTGTGAAAAAGCGAGATGATGCAAAAACATTTGTTTGGTTTCATTATGCCCCGGCGCGAGCATGGTTAATATACGCTTCCAATAGGATCGTGTGGTTTAATCTATATTTCGTGAATCCAGTTGACACGCTAACAACACTCACCTTCATACACATATATAATAGACACCTATACAAATACAAATAAAACAAAAAAATAATAATAAAAAAAAAAAAAAAAAAACAAATTACAAGCAATAAGCCGATGAACAATGGTATTATGTTGTGGACACATTTAATAATTACATTCTACTAATATAGCTGATATTAAATTCCTCATTGACAGATAAAAAAAAAAAAACATGAGGATCAATTTTTGAAATTAATATTAAGTGATAAACGAAAAGACATCTCGCATTGACCATTGTGCGGGCTAATTCCGGAATCCAATAAATTCATGGGAAATAAATTAAACTTGAAAACAATTTTCAATATTTTAGATAGGAATAAGGGAGCCCAAAGCGACAGGCTGGCCCAAGATTGAAAAATGGAACTCGAGAGCAATTAATTTCATTCGAAGCTAATATGTAGAATATTATTTTTTCTCTCTCTCTGTCTCTCTCTCTCTCTCTCTCCCCTCTCATTGCGAATATTTTTATTCATAATTGATATTTTAAGTATAATTTAATACCGTTAAATAAGATGGGTGATGTTAAATAAAATTAAGGACGAATGAACAAGGTGGAAGGCATTTAATTTTAACGAGATGTCGTCTTTTTTTAAAGTACTTTCAGCCGTTAAGACTGTTCATATTTATTTTATTTATATTTAATCGCTTAGATAGGAACTAGTAAGAGCTTTCCCACTGTGCTAAGGAACAGGGATAGTCATTATTTATATATAAACATTTTAGTGGCAGTTTCTGGCTACACTGCAAAAAAATATGAATTTTCAATCGTTTTTCATATACTTTCGTGTTTCAATTTTAATATTTTTAACAGTGTACTTGACTATGATTTTCGAATCTTTTCAGTTCTCGTTAAGCTAATCATGTGATTAAATAACAGCCCAGATCGTAGTTTGTTATCTAACAAGTTCCAAAGTTCGGCCTCTACTTTATTTATCCTAAATTATAATTAGGAACTTTTAATGCAAAAATATTAATAATATTTGGCGAAATCCAGATAAATAAATATTAAAATATTTTCTATCCTAAAACCAGGTATTGGGAAATCTCAAACCATTCTTGGCATCCATTTTTTTTTTTTTTTATAATCGGGAATTAATCATAAAAAAAGTTTTAAAAATAAAACAAGATATATTTCCATAAATATTTGTCGAAATTAAAAAAAAAATTTATATTCGAGCATTAAATCATTCTTTGATTTAATTATAAGGGATGTAATATATGTAAAATGGCAGGCCAATTTTTCAAAAAAAAAAACAAAAAAACAAAAAAGAAAAAAAAAATTATATTATTATTTTTTTTGTGATCCAAAGGAACGTGGGAGGCGTTCGCTAAATACACGTCTAGAATTTTAGACTGATTAATGCTAATGTGCGGCCCAAGAAATCCAACTCAAAAGGGGATATTTATAGAAAAATGTGATTGTAAGTTAAAGCTGCGGTTTGCTCCAGTGGCGTCGATGGCACGACAAGCCGATCCTATTTCAATTTTTATTCCTCGTAATGGATAGTTTGATCGGTCGGAACCCGTCATTTACCAGTAGCCAAGTTGAATACGGTTCGAATGCTGAGAAAACACGGATCATCTACCATTATAATAATGCAAATAAGGGGGAAAGGCTGAACAGACTCACGAGGAGGCGCAGGCTCCACCCTCAGGCCTCTGGCTAATCATACAATCACACTGGCTTTTTTTTTTCTAAATATAATTTGCATTTTATAAAACTAAACAACCTATAATAATATTTGGGTGAATGATTACAATTTCCAACCTGGGCTTCTGTTTAATGGACAGGTCGACTCCGTTTGGGATGGACGCATTTAAATATCTAAGTATGATTGGAATTCCTCGAGCGATTGGATAATAGCTACAAGTGCAATGGGGTAGTTTTTAGAATCAGAATTAGGGGGGGGGGTTGGGGACTAATTGGCCTCCCTGATGCACCCCTGCCTGTGGAAGCGGCATGCAAGCGGGCCGGACATTAATTACAAGTGCGCCGCTCGGAAATAAATCAAATCAAATCTAAAAAGATAATCATTACTTTTCAGGCTGGGATTTAACCATTCATTTTAAAGAAAGTATCCGAATGAGAAGAAGAAGAAGAAGAAGAAGGGAGAGAAGAGAGAGGGGGATAAAAAAAAAAAAAAACCGAAAAGAAAAATTCGTAATGATAAGATATTCATGATACGAGGGAAATCTCAAGGCGAAAAAATCATCTTGATCTTTCAGGGAAGCAACATTTTTGTTTAAATTGTAACATCGCATGCAAGATGGATGATTTTCTTTAATTTATTTTTTTTAATTTAGCATTAGATTGCCCGATAAAACTTCATGACCTATAATTTAAAATGAAATTCATTTTAGAAACAAACTTTTTTTTTTTTTTGTTTTTTAAGTTGTCCTAAAAACCTTCGACAAATTATAATAATTATATACAATACGTATTTCTGGAAAGATATATTTTTTTGAATAATAATTTTTTGAAGGAAATATTTCTTGTTCTTTTATTAAAATAGAGTTTAAAAGTGAGTTTTAAAAAAATATATAAAAACAAATTCAAAA
This sequence comes from Euborellia annulipes, assembly GCA_023213315.1. Lineage (NCBI taxonomy): Eukaryota > Metazoa > Arthropoda > Insecta > Dermaptera > Anisolabididae > Euborellia > Euborellia annulipes. Next base: position 18,621 of record JAKCPI010019513.1, read on the forward strand.
AAAGAAATTCGATAGCTGAGTGATATTACAATTAAGAGGATCAGGACAGTGTAGGCAGCTATACATAGATATTGGCTGCCTACACTGTCCTGCTCTTAAAAATAAATACAATATTTTATAACCCTTTAATACCTATTGCCTTTTTGACTGGTAAAAAGAACTGTTTCTTAATTCGATAGCATATCGCACGCAGACTGTTAGAAAAACGAGAAAAATTTTCTTTCTAGCTTTAAAGTGTCGACACTTCCGTGATGTCTTCCGACAGTCTGGTCGAAATGACATCTCTCTGACCGTGTTTCTTTTGAACGTCACTTGAAAAATAAGACACGCCCGAAACATCGAGACTGCAGTGGCGTAGCGAGGGGGGGGGGGCAAGTTTTTAAAATATTTTTTCGGATTCAGCAGCCTCCAATACATAAATAATAGTAATAAAATAATTTTGGCCACTTTTTTCAATTCGGACCACGTGGGGGGGGGGGGCAAGGAGGGTCATCATGCCCCGGGCGCTACTCACAAAGGAGCGCCAAATGGTCCGCAAAACAAAAACTTGCTGGATAATTTTATCTCAAATTTAAAGCCTAGCTTCAGCCTATGACTTTATTTATTTATTAATTTGCGAGTATATTTTACATATAATATTATATGGTTTTCGAATAGGGGAGTGGCGCTAAAAAGTGCCCCGGGCGCGAGTTAAGCTCGCTACGCCACTGCGAGACTGATCCGATAATAAAAGCTCTATGATGTACCGGAGAGAATAGCAGCCAGGAATAAAGCTTTTATTGAATAATTAAACTTTTTTTAAACGTTTCCGCTAATTTTATTACGCCATCTTCAGTTGTAAGCGTTTTTTGAATGTTTAATAAAGTTGACATGTGTATAGATAGGGAGCATAAGCAAATCATTTATCTATTATTACATTAATACAAAGCAACCAGAGACTATTCAAGTATTACGTAAGCTGACCCCCCTTCCTCTTGTCAGCAACAATAAGCAAAGCGTTAATCTCCCCTCCTTAAAAATTTCATTTTTGTTCGTCTTTTTTTTAGGAAAAAGCGGCCATTTTTTCTTTTTATATGTTTTCGTAAGCAGCTGAACACTCCTTGCCGGCAAAAATATCCTTCGGTTGTTTACGTAATACTTGAATAGCTCACACTATTAAATGGGAAATATGATGAATCTATGCTAGAAACAAAAAAAAACTCAATTTTATTCACTTAAAAGATCTGAAGGTGGCGCAATAAATTTGGCCAAAACGTTTTATTAAATGAAATTTAATTATTTCATAGACGCTTACTTCCTGACTCCTTTCTTCCAAATCACCGGGACATCAAGACTTCACAGCCATATTTATTTAATGATAATAGAATCTATAAAAACTGAATTATATTCTATTTCAACCTGCCTGTCAAGTTCTTTTTTAATGATATGTTTCTAACCAATCAATTTTACATTGCGTTTATTAATATTTCATTAAAAAAGAAGAAAAGGCATGATAAATTAAAAGTGTTATTTTAATTATTTTTGATTTTCAGACACAAGTTTATTCTTTCAGATATTAAAAAAAAATTCTTTGATTTTGTACTCGAGGACCGAAATAACGAATATGATTGTTATGTTTCATCTACTTATGTAATATCAAAATAAAAAGATTATTTTGATTTTTTAATTTATTTAATAAATAATAATTACAGTATATTTAAATATAAATTTATTAAAATTTATTCTATTTTTCTTTTATCCGAAATCCAATCATATTATTAACAGAGAAATAAAATTACTTTTTTTTTATATAGAAATGTTAACATGATAGCCCCTCGTGTAAGATGTATGATTAAATCTTTCGAATTGATTTTTTAACTTTGTTCACATAGATTATTTACGTTGAAATTAGATAGTTTTAGAAATGGATATTAATTCCTATCTATGTAAAATATATTAATACTAAATGCGCCACTTAGAGAAAATTAATAGTGTTTATAGAAATCTATAAGTTATTTCCTTAACTAATTTATGAAATTTAGTGTTCTTAGGTCAAACGAAATTGATATTGATCAATAAAATGAGACAATTATTAAATATGGAGAATTATAAACCATGCATACTCACGAGTAGATAATGGCATTGTAAATAACACAAAGCTGGTTGAAAAATGTGGTAATGTGGTTATGTCGATGCTTACCTGTAACAGACAAAATAAACAAAAAATATTAATAGGATGCCCGAGATCATTTGCATTTTTGATAACATGTAATTCTTAATTAAAGTGAGTTTCTTTGCAAATCGTTCATCATTGTCAAATGATTATTGCGTACACCAGATGGAAATGATTAAACATTCAGGAGTGCATGTTCTATTTGGTAATCGTCCAGCAATCAAATTAATCAAATGAAAGAGAATAGGTGGAAAAAAAAATGTTGAAGTTGAAAAGCACGATTTGATGCTACGGAGAATAAATTTTCTAGTAATAGGTCAAAGAAAATATTAACATTTTTGTAAAATTACTTTAAGAAGTATTTATTTAAAAAAAAAAAAAAAATAAAAAAATTAAAGGAGTTAAATACGAAAAAAAATATAAAACGGTAAGGCGTAATTTTAAACTTAATAAATAAATACATGTGTTTGTAAAATAATAAAAAATATGGTGTAAGTGGTCAAATATCACACAACTTTCTCTTATCTTCGGTAATTGAAAGTTGTGTACTGTGTGTCACACCAGATTTTTTGTGTTGACATGTATTTAATTCCCGACAGCACGGTACATTTGAATGTAAGATGTAAAATTTATAAACATGAGAAAAAATTTATATTTTGTTACCATTGTAACTAAATTTATTTCTCCTATCTTCCCTATGAAGTACAAGAGTAAAGTGGTGCTTCAGAAGATTTCAATCGCAAAATGAGAATATACATTTTAAAGAACATCTAAAAAATAATTGATTTTTGAATTTAAAAAAAAATCGTTGGAGCAAATTTTGAGAAAATCGAAAAAAACTGAAAAAGTACATCAGTAAAGTTCTAGTACTCTTTGGCCGATTTTGATTAAAAGCTTATTTTTCCGGTCCCGGGGGGTGTTTAACTTAAATATAAAATTTCAACCTCATAGCTCAATTCCTTCATGCTTAAAATTGAACACACACACACCCACCCACAGACAGACCATGTCGCGAAAACCACTTTTTTGGATTCAGGGGACCTCAAAACGTGAAGATCCATCAAAATCTCGACATCGAATTTTTGACATGAATCCAATACTTTCTCTCTATATATATATTACATATATACATAGGTAAGAGTAAGTAATAACAAAGAGCAAAAAAAAAAAATAATAATAATAATAATTAACGGTAAGGCGTAATTTTAAACTTAATAAATAAATACATGTGTTTGTAAAATAATAAAAAATATGGTGTAAGTGGTCAAATATCATGGGCGTCCGCAGGGGGGGGGGCAACCAGGCACTTGCCCCCCCTGGAAAATTAAAATGATACAAAAAAATGTATAAAACAAAGAAAAAATCTGGTGTGACTGGCGCACAGCACACAACTTTCTCTTACCCTTCGGTAAGAGAAAGTTGCGCACTGTGCTGGTCACACCAGATTTTTTGTGTCGAGATATATTTAGTTTCCCATAGCACCTTAGTTTCAAACTTGCATTTTAAATGTTGACTGCTTCAAATAAACTATGGTTATTTTTCAAAATTTTAATCTCATATTTGGACATTTTATACACAATATAGAATCGTAAATAAATACAAAATTTCATAAGAATTGGAAAAAAAAATTTTAAATGCGTAAAAAGTTCCAAAGGGGACCCCCTTTTGAATCGAAATTAACATACAAATCCCTATAGGAAATTAACATTGTTTCTATGCGAAGATAAGGTGGAAAGGGAATTTAAAAAGAGTAGAGAGAGACGATAATGTTTGCAAGTGGGAGAGATATATATATATGTTTTCTTTGAAACAATTAAAACAGAAATAAAAAAAAAAAGAATAAATGGGAATTTAAATAATAATTGATTTTTAATCTAATAAAAAGAAAAAGATTTAAATTCCGTTACCATGGCAACCATTTCTATCTTTCCTATGAAGAACAAGAGTAAAGTGGTCTTCAGAAGATTTCAACGGCAAAATGAGAATATACATTTTAAAGAGCATCTAAAAAATAGTTCATTTATGAATTTTAAAAAAAATCCTTGGAGGGAATTTTTGAGAAAATCGAAAAAAACTGAAAAAGTACATCAGTAAAGTACTAGTACTTTTTGGCCGATTTTGTTCAAAAGCTTATTTTGAGATTCTTCAAAGGTACCTAAGTTAAATATAAAATTTCAATCCGCTAGCTCAACTCCTTCATGCTAAAAAAATGGTTCCACACACACAGACACACAGACACACAGACACACAGACCAATTTGCGGGACCCACTTTTTTGGACTCAGGGGACCTCAAAACATGTATATCCATCAAAATCTCGACATCGAATTTTTGACATGATCGCAATACTTTCTCTCTCTATATATTTCATATATAGGGTAAGAGAAAGTAAAAATTCAAAAAATCTTTCACAGTAAACATCCACCTTGCCGCGGTTTGAAAGCTTTAAATACTAAGGGATGTATAACATTATTAATATCAAAATACGTTTTTTTTAACTTATCTTGAAGTAACTTGCCCCCCCTGCAAAAAAATCCATGCCCCCCCCCCCCCTGCAAAAAATCCTGCGGACGCCCATGTCAAATATCACACAACTTTCTCTTATCTTCGGTAATTGAAAGTTGTGTTGTGTCACACCATATTTTTTGTGTTGACATGTTTTAATTTCTGGCACGGTACATTTGAATGTAAGATGTAAAATTTATAAACATAGAAAAAATATATTTTGTTACCATTGTAACTAAATTTATTTCTCCTATCTTTCCTAAGAAGTTCAAGAGTAAAGTGTGCTTCAAAGAGCAATTCAATCACTATTTTTTGTTACAAATGGAGTTGTACTAATGTTTTCAATCACAAAATCCAGTGACCAGCGATATTCAAACTGGTTCCGCGAAACACTGGGGTTCCGTGGGCCATGCCCAAATATTTCTTTATTAAGTCAACCTCTATGTAATCAATGACAATACTATTTTTAAAAATCCAATAATCTTCATTCATAAAGAGGGATAGTTATAAAAATGAAATTTTTAAAATTGACATAAGTAATAATTTGATATTCATTTTTTTTAAGGTTCCGTTAAAATTTATATGTAAAGGGGTTCTGCGCCTCAAAATAGTTTGAAGACCACCGTTAAATTATTTAAAATAATTGACTAGCAAATATTTTAAATAAAATAAGAGCGTGCAAAGTATTAAAAAGGTTATTTCGTTGAACTGAATAGTTACAAATGAAGGGATCGGACGCAGATAGTGCTACCTACAAATATATAGTTCTGAGATATTTCAATTTTAAACTTTGGAAATAAATAAAACACCAATAGGAAGTTTGTTTTTTGCTAGTGTCTGAACACTCTAATGGCAATATCAGGCTGAGAAACAAATTGTTGTACATCTAGAACAGAACTTTGCTCAATTGATGGAACTGAAAAGTTGGGTTTGTCATAATTGTGGATTAGCACTATCTGCCAATTGATGATCAATGACCCCACCAATTATGATCGCAGGGCTCAATGGAAAAAGTGTTAAGTATGCTAAAGATAATCTTTGATTTAAAGTTTTTATCCTTACATGCAGTTCAGTGCCTTTACACTTTTATCTACTCAATATCTCTATAATAAGCTTGTCAAATACTGAATTTTGGAGACTAGACAATCACGGAATCGATTTTACATCAAGATAATTTAGCAAAAATGTAACTTTGCACCTTAATCTGCCCATATACTCTATTATAATTATATACCAAATATAGGGTAAGAGAAAGTAAAATGCATAACGAAATAAAAAGAATCTAGGAATTTGTAATTTTTTTAAATATTAATATTAAAAAAAAACTTGATTCATTATACTAAATATACATGGCAGTATTTTTGTAATAATATTAGGTGAGAGAGTAATACAAGTGACGAAATAAAAAGTTAATAAAAAATATTTTAAGACTAATTGAAAAATTTTTACTTTTTTTTTTTTATTTAAAAATTCATTTTGCTTCTGCTGTTTATTCACAATGCATAAATATTCAGAGGAGGCTCTTGGATTTTTTATGTTTAAAAAGAGAGTAGTATCCAAAATGAATTTTCTTGTCAAATATCATGTTGTACATTTTTAATTACGAGATTTCGAGATTTATTAATATGAAAATAATAAAAGCATTCTAGCAAAACTAATTATATATTTATATAAAATCGTTAAGTATAGTACCTGGTGATATATTTTTTATAAAATTTATTTAATATTTATGGTTGGCTTTTTCATAAAGGCGAGTGTTCTTATAAAAAATTTAAAATATTTTTTATTATTATTAAAATTTAAGTTTTTTTTTTTTTTTTTTTTTGTTCTCTAAAATAAGATCTAACCTTATTGTAGGTCATTCTGAAAATTTATTCATAAATTATTTTTCTATAATTTATTTTTTAAATTAAATGGAAACATGTTTTTATCCTATAATGACGAGGATGCATAATTAATAGGCTTAAAGCCTAGATTCGATTGAATTCAATTTCATGACTCACTCGAATGACCTCAAGGAGAGAGCCTTATAGGAAGATATAAATTATGCAGCCATGTTCTCAAACAGAGAAATTCGAATTTAATTAATTCGATTATTTTTTTAAGAAACAATGATTTGCTAAGAATTTTAATGGAGTTGAGTAAAAATTATTGAGATTATCAAATCATCGTAAAAGAAGAAAAAAAAAGAAAAAGATTTTATTTCAATCCACTCAAGCATATACTTGAATAGTTAATTTTTAAAATTCGTAATAAATCAAATAATAAGTTTTTATTGATTCATTTCTGATTCTAAAAGGAAAAACAAATAAAAAGGGGTATAATCATAAAATAGGGAAACGAAACAAAATTTACTATAAATTTTGAACTTGCTTGCTTTATTTATAAATACTCTCTTGAATCTTTAAACTTAAATTGAAGCAATTTCTATTTATGAGTAGGTTTATTTAGGAAAAAAAAAATTAGAGAAATATAGAAAATAGTCTCGAATAGCAAGAGGTCACCATTCATCTTCATTTCAGTTGATTCGTGGACATTTCACGCCAATTCAATTAAATATTCTAGTTAATTAACATCGCCAAAAGCATAACCATATGGTGCAACGTTGGTCGGGTTATTAAATAATCGTTTAGTTTGAAAATGTGAATGTCCAGAATACGATGACACTTGGGACAGATGGTCACCAAAAAAAAAAAAAAAAATAAAACAAAAGTAGAAAAGAAGAAAGAGAAAAGAGTTTGATATGATTATCTAATAAAAATACGACGTTTTCTAGTAGTAGCACTTGTAAAAAGTTTTAACAAAAACTTATTCAATTGTATTTGGTATTTCATTCAGTAACAAGTTCACAGTGGGGCACCAATACAACTCAATAGTTTTTGAGAGTCGCAAAAGGAGGGAGAATGAAGGGAATACACCAATTCAAAGTTGAATTAGCCCTTTCGAAAACTGGAGTTTCATTTTGTAATAGAGAATATATATACAGCGGGAGGTAAAATATATAACAGACTTTCTTTATATATATACATATATATATTTTGTTTGAAGAGGCGTACATCGTATAAAAATATATTTGTCGAGTTGCAGAGTGCTCGAGTCCATTGTCTATTGCATTTCCTATTATTATTAAATTGTCCCTGGGCGTTCTCGTGGCCTTTATGCGTGTTAATTGATTATAAAGCGACGAATCTATCTATTAGACAGTCCATCCCCTTTTCAGTTGGCTGCCAGGGGGTGGTTTGTTGCAACCCGTCGTCGGCCTGGATTTGTTTCGAGAGCAACGGTGCTAATCAAATTTTGCCGCCCGGGCTTTCCTCTTCTCTATATATCCTACCACTCCACACCCATCCAATCTATTCACCTCATTTGAGTGAAAACCCTCATCACAAACAGCCACTGAATGGCCAAGATGCTCCAAAACAGTTTTTTTTTTTTTTTTATAACTTTTTAGAATAATAAAATTCTTGATTAAAAGCAATGTCCATGAAAATATTTGCCATTAATATATTTATAACTCAATTGATTTTACGTCAAAGTAAAAGAACTAGCCCATATGCCAATAATAAAATATGAAAATAGGAAAAAAAAAACACATAATATATGAGACGGATTTATAGAGCAAAATAAATCGATAATTGAATAATGTATAACTAGAATGGTTATCAAAAATGTAGGTATTAATATTCGGCGGTCCGTTGGTAATATTCTGGAGAGGTTGCGTTTTTTCCCGAGCGAATGTCAAGTAAAAATTAAAATGAAACTCGAGTGAAATAAAATCAATTCATTGCTGAATAAATACTGCGGGATTGATCAAACAGGCCGTAGGGCGTGCGTCGGTTGGCAGCGGCAGCCAAGGGCTGGGATGGGGGCTCCAGTGGGAGTGGGATCGACAGGGTGGCTGTGTTATGAGTCTGTTCGTCACTCGTCCCCGGCCCTTGACGGAATCGCCACTGGAACTGCGAAATCAAACAAAATCGGCCAACTGAACTTAAGGGCGGCGGGTGGGCCTGCCACCGACCAGTTAAACAGCTGGCCTGATCGAAAAAATACATGGAATTTTCCAATATGTGATTGAATAAGATTACTAAACAGTTCAATGTTAAATGCAAAAGTGAGGAAGAGGAAGGGTGGTTGTATGAGAGAGAGGGATAGAGATCGAGAGGATGGGACCGCCACTTTTCAGCTACTACACATTTTATGTACATAGACATTTACATTCCGGCCGATGGACTTTTTTATATAATCGTTAAGCAATTTGCTTTTCTAAAATTAACTCGAAAACATCAGAGATATTTTAAATAACAAGAAAATATTCAATATTATAATTAAATTAAAAATCTTGAATAATTCATCATCAAGAAAAGTTTTATAGTTATAATTCATTCTGAATTTATATTGGGTGATGACCAAAATATTAGCCGAACTAAGGCAGTTTTTTTTTCCTATCAAGTTAAATAGGAAAGAGGATGCGGCCAATAAATGAGCCTCTATTTAATGATTAAGCATTCATAATTATTAAGAGCGTTTCGTTTGGTATCCACTCTGCCATCTTCAGTCTTCAAAGAGCATATAAAGGCTGAAGATGGCATGTGGATCCCAGCCGAAACGTTCCTAATAAAGAGTGCTTAATCATTAAAAAGAGGCTCAATTATTGGCTGTACCCTCTTCCCTATTCAACATATCAGCTACAACCACGATCTACTTTCTATTCAATTTCTTCTATAAAGATATTAACTTTACTATCGTTATTTTAATTGTGTGACATTGAGAGCAAATAACTTAATACAGTTTTTTCAAAATACTAGAACGTTGACAAAAGTAACACACTGACATCAAAGGATGATATTTATAAATTTAAAAACAAGGACTTCGTTTTCCCATTTGAAGATTTAACCCAACTAATATAAATAAAGATGCTGAATAATATTAAATTAATAACTTATAGGTAGAAAAGAGTAATAATCTCAGTTAGTGAAGCTTTTTTTTTATTTTTATTTTAATAGCTCAAAAAATAAAGTTTTATTACTAGTTAGATTTAAAAATTTTAATATTTCACACCTAAAGTATCTAGATAAGAATGAGTGTTGTTAAAACGCTTTTGATCACGGAATATTTTAATTTGAATAAAATTTAAATAATTTTACAAAAAAATGTAAAAATTATATAATTAATTTAAACTTAATTATTAAAAACAAAATTTTTTAAATAGATAACAAAATGTATTTAAAATAAATGAGATAAAATCTATTATAATATAGAAATTATTGTACAAATAAAACGTTTCCTTTTTTGTCTTTCAAACTTATTATAGGATTTTTTCAATTTATTTTAAGAGGTGCTGACGGCCTTGACGTGATAGTTTAGTTCCCTCGTGTCCACCCACCCGAAGACAGAACCACGCCTGGTCAGGTCTAAGCTATGGAGATCTCTGCCTGTTTAACTAAAGCTGAGCACACGATTATAGCAATGGGTCAGGATATCACAAGCATAATCACTTAATAGAAACCTCAGTAAATTAAGAAATGTAAACAAACAATGAACCAAATAGTTGTTAAATATGCCTTGATAACTGAGCTCTGGGCCAGAGCAGAGTTTCTATTTTTCATTCTTGAAAGACAAAAATTATTCAAATTATAATAGCTAGTATTTGAATAAATAAAGATGATCGAAATAGACCTTATCTGAGCATTTCTGATTTCTGAAGAAGTACTGCATCAATTATTGAAGAGTAAGTCATTTGGGTTGCATATCATCAAGGAACCAAACACCGTTGAAAAATTAATAAATTAGAATCACTTTCTTAGGAAAACAAAAAAATGCTGAAAATGCAAAATCTGTTCCACCAAAATGCTGGACTGATAATTGACTTTGAAGAAGATTGTTGATAACGAGTACATGGAGAGAAAGTAATTTTTTAATTCATAGCATCCTTTTGTTTTAAGATTTGTCAAAACTTGTTGATGAAATAAAGATATATAAAAAAATATCCATTAATAATAATACACAAAGAAATGTAATATTCTGGATAAGTATCATATATTGTAATTTTCGGATGGGTGACCAACTGTGTACAAGTAAATGAAAATGTCAGTTGTCGACAAGATCTATAAAAAGTATCGTCATTATATTAATAAATACCTGGAAGAATTTATATGATGACCTGGGATGATAAAAAAATACCAATTCTATGCTTTCAGATCAGAAAAGGATAGAGGAAAGAAATTTTAATTATTTTAATATTATATCGATTCTTCGAATACATTCTTTTATTATATTTATTATTTGATTTTAATTCATTTGATTTTTTTAGATTTACATAACGGGGCTCTCCTTTGTTTATAGGCGTTTTTGTATCAAAGGTGAAGTGTCTGCTGGTTATAGCCAGCCATCTCTCGCCATCATAAGAGTTCATTTTAATTAATTCAAACTTTTCTTTTTGCTTAATTTCATTTTATATTATTTTATTTATATCGTCTCTAATGATATATCAGGTATTAATATTGTATTATTATTTGAATTTCCTATCAAGATCCTCGTTTATTTACCCGACGACTTTTCGAATACGAGGCACCCACCATCTCTCAAACCCAAACGATTCTTTGCTAGGGAGGATGTCCTAGTTTGATTATGGACTCTCAGAACCCAGCCTATTTCTTTTGAATAAAGGTTCCATAGAAAAGGTATCTATTATGATATATGCAAAGCAAGTTTACTTGATTGATCATTGAGTAGTAATTTTGTATTGAAGAATAAATAATACATATTTATAAAGAATATGTTAACAAATCTATATCTTTATTTATTTTACAAGTCCTTATAACTTTATCGAACTATAGCCTATCTAACCTTTAATTAAGAGTATTGGTTCGATATCTACCGTTCCAGAAACCGGGGATAAATAACCTAAAAGTGAGAGCATTGCCTTAAAATCTTAGGTAATACAATATTAGGACATTTTGGAGTTTAGGCTTTCACAGTTGCTATCATTAGTAAAATAATTTGATTTTCTGTTTAACTGTGGTTAATTTGTAAAAATTACAACGTTTCGGCCACTAATTCTGTGACCTTCTTCAGGTACAATTAAGCTAAGATTATAACAGATGTAACAACCTTTATAACCTTAGCTGAATTGTACCTGAAGAAGGCCACAGAATGAGTAGCCGAAATGAGTGTGAATGTGAATGGGAAAAAAAGTGTGTTTATAAAAAATAATTATATATATATAATAATCTAAATAGTATAGATAATAATCATATGTATATACAGTATATTAGCCTTTTATTTTAGCTTTGATATAAAATTAATAGAAGAGTTAATATGGGCTACAAATTCCTATGGGAACTTTCTAAAATTAAGATAATGTGAAATTATCCTTTCGAAAAATTAAATTTCTAAGTAGAATTTATTTGCTTCTCGATTTTCTTTTCGAAAAGCTTTTTTTTCCCTCAAGTTTTACTAAGGCACCAGGTGTTGTAGATTCTTGAACTTCGTCACTTTCCTACTTTAATAAATGGTAATTAAGCCACGCTAATGAGACTCATATATTTAAAATCTATCCTTTCTATGTAAATGTGTCTTTAGTTAGATATTTCTGTAAGAATATACTTTCCAAAAATGCTTATCAGTGATTAGTGATGCTGTTTTTTTTATTTTTTTTATTTTTGAAATAAAAAACGACATGCGGTGTGTGATACATTTAAAAAGGGGAGAGAAATTCACTGCTTAATTTGAAAACCTTATTTATAATTCAACGTTTCGCTCTCAGCCAACAACCAGGGGCCATCATCAAGGAATCAAAGAAATGTTTTCAATTTTTCATAAAAAAAAAATCAATGTCATGCAGATGCGGAAAACTAAAAAAAAAAAAAAAATATATATATATATATAAACATTTAATGGGAGGGGGAAAAAATCTGATTTCAAATGAAAAGAAACTATATTTTTTCAGTTTTAATCGCAATTTTAAATTATTAAAAATAAATTTACTTTTGCTTAATTTAACGCTGCTAAATAATTTGTAAATGATACCATATTCAGATAGTATTAATAAATAATTTGAAAAATTATTTTCACTAAAGGAAGTAACGGAAATGTGAAAACTTGAAAATTTCCCCTTTAAAGGGCTAAATATTAATAGCCCTTTTTGGAATTAACAAATAAATAAGGGTAGGACATGACGTAAACGAAGCGAGAAAGTTCATATGAGGAAGATGAAAAAGGAATACAATCTTCTTTAATTCACTTTAACATTTGTTTATATATGTTCAATTTCAGTAATTTATACGATTTTTTTTTATAATGAAAAAATCTGGTGTGACTGGCGCACAGCACACAACTTTCGCTTACCGTAGGTAAGCGAAAGTTGTGTACTGTGCTTGTCACATCAGATTTTTTGTGTCGACATATATTTAGTTCCCGACAGTACGGAACATTGGAATTCAGATGTAAAATTTATAAGTATGGGTAAATATTTATATTTTGTTACCATGGCAACCATTTCTACTATCTTTCCTATGAAATTCAAGAGTAAAGTGGTCTTCAGAAGATTTCAATCGCAAAATGAGAATATACATTTTAAAGAGCATCTAAAAAATAATTGATTTTTGAATTTAAAAAAAAAATCGTTGGAGCAAATTTTGAGAAAATCGAAAAAAACTGAAAAAGTACATCAGTAAAGTACTAGTAATCTTTGGCCGATTTTGATTAAAAGCTTATTTTTCCGGTCCCGGGGAGTGTTTATCTTAAATATAAAATTTCAGCCTCAAAAGTATTGGATTCATGTCAAAAATTCGATGTCGAGATTTTGATGGATCTTCACGTTTTGAGGTCCCCTGAATCCAAAAAAGTGGTTTTCGCGACATGGTCTGTCTGTGGTGTGTGTGTGTGTGTGTGTGTGTGTGTTCAATTTTAAGCATGAAGGAATTGAGCTATGAGGTTGAAATTTTATATTTAAGTTAAACACCCCCGGGACCGGAAAAATAAGCTTTTAATCAATATCGGCCAAAGAGTACTAGTACTTTACTGATGTACTTTTTCAGTTTTTTTCGATTTTCTCAAAATTTGCTCCAACGATTTTTTTTAAAATTCAAAAATCAATTATTTTTTAGATGCTCTTTAAAATGTATATTCTCATTTTGCGATTGAAATCTTCTGAAGACCACTTTACTCTTGTATTTCATAGGGAAGGATAGGAGAAATGGTTGCCATGGTAACAAAATATAAATATTTTCCCATACTTATAAATTTTACATCTGAATTCATATGTTCCGTACTGTCGGGAACTAAATATATTTCGACACGAAAAATCTGGTGTGACAAGCACAGAACACCACTTTCGATTACCGAAGGTAAGAGAAAGTTGTGTGCTGTGCGCCAGTCACACCAGATTTTTTGAATTCAGGGGACCTCAAAACGGGAAGATCCATCAAAATCTCGACATCGAATTTTTGACATGAATCCAATACTTTCTCTCTCTATATATATTACATATATACATAGTTAAGAGAAAGTAAAAAATAGAGAAAAAGACATAAAGTAGATATAGAAGATTATCTTAATTACTGAAGCTTTACATTTCAATAACTATTTCAATGAGTGGTGAAAATCGTTATTTATATTGAACAAACAACGATGTAAATTCTGTTTCAGTTACTTGGAAAGACTCTATCGAGGCAAATTAACGTTACAAAAACGAATTAGTAAAGAGGAAGGAGAAAATCAGGAAATTACTATTTAAATGGGGTGAGAAAGATAATGAAGAGAAAAAAAAAGTATCTCTCGCTGGCAGAGAAGTTACAAATGGAATAAAAAAATTTATAACCAATAGGCGAATGAATTTTTAGTTTTTGGGCTTAAAGAAAGGGAATGAATGAATTTGATGGTAAAAAAAAAAAAATCTACGGAGATGCCCGCCGGCAGATTTACCCTCGGGTCACATCCATCGTTATATTAATGTCGATATTTTTATTTTTTTTTTTTTAAAGATATTTTGAAATTCCTTTGATTCATTAAATCAATTCATAGTTTGGGGCTAATTAAAATAGGATTATTAGAACTTTTCAATTTCAATTTTATTCAATTTTTTTTTTTTTTTTTGGATAAAAAGTAAAATTTAGGCTGATTTCCAATAAATTTTATCCTTAGGGCATCATCGTAAAAATGGCACGATAAAAAATTCGGAAATTTTAATAAAAGAAATGACTGTTTAATAGTATTTTCCTTTCTATGAGAAAGAAAATGTCCGGATTTTTTTCGTTTTGACCATATATACGGACATCTTTAATATTCATTTAAAATAAAACTGCTAATTTATTTATACGTGCTTTAAGAAAGGATAATTTACAAGAATGACGAAAAGATAAATATGAGCAAAAACTCCAAAACAAAATATGCCTACGGCTGACCATTCAACTAGTTAGAATTTTTATATTTTCAGTAGCCTATTTCCTAACCTTTAATTTTCTATGAATTTAATTAAATTTAAGTAAAAAACAAAAAAACCTATTGAATTATTAATAGAATACCTTGTCTGGTGGGTTTCTGAGATCGGAAGGGGTGGATAACCATCTTATACAATTCACTGTCATAACAAGGCAATAAGAAAAAATAAATATCCATTTATATAAAAATTAAACAGAGATGCTCTTTCTAGTATTAAGATCAGACTGAATGCGAGCTTTTTTCACATCTATTTAAAATAAAATCAGAATAGCGATATAAAAGGCTCTCGAAAAGTCGATTTTTGAGTTTGGAATCGAGTTGATATTTTTCGATTCTCGGAAACGATTAATCATTTCTGAAAGTCGACTTTTAAAAAACTCGTGATTAGGAGATACTCAGTAAAACTAAAAATTAAATATATTTATTTATGGTATATAGTGAAATAATTTTAAATTTGAAAAGGTAAAATAAAATCATCTGTACGAGATTTTATTTTACCTTTTCAATCATTTCGGTTAAAATTATTTCACTATATAGCATAAACTATACCATATACTCAAGGCTCTAGCTCCAGAGACTTAATTGTGGCGCTCACTGTACTATATATCGAAAACTCTTCCGAGAAGAAATATTTATTTTCTAGACAATCGATTGAAATAAATAGGAACGGGGCCTAAATGAACTCAATTAAACAAATTTAAAAATAAAAAACAACACTTCAGAGCACTCTTATAAATGAGAATTATTGTACAGTGGGCGCCACACAGTACCCACCTGATAGCTCGAGCCTTAAGTATATGGCATAGTATATGGTGTATAGTGAAATAATTTTAATGACCGAAAAGGTAAAACATAAAATCTGTACCAGATTATTTTATTTTACCTTTTCAAATTCAAAATTATTTCACCATAAACCCTATTGTATACCATATTCTTAAGGCTCTAGCTATCAGGTGGGGACTTAATTGTGGCGTTCACTGTACTTTGGTATAATTAAACACTCTTAAAAGGTATGAGAAAGTATGTGAGTAATATAAAAAAAAGTTGTTAAAAATAAGATGACCTTTCTTTTCGGTTTAATTTCTCAATTTAATATTTCTACGTTAGTTGGTATAAGACATTGTAATTTAATAGCCTATAAATACGTATTTTATGAGCCCAAAATATTTTTATCAGTGGGATCGATTGAGATGAAAGAAAAAAGTCAGGTAAGCAAGAGAGAAAAAAAAAAGATATCTTGAACAGTCAATAAAGGTGTGATTACGACTTGAGAATGAAGGTTGTGGGTGAGGAGGGGTAGGCTAGATATTGCGGCGTTGGCTGGTTGCCGGGGCAGATGGTACGAATCTCCACAGGACCAACCCCCAAGCTCCATCACCCCACCATCACGAAAACCACCCCCGACAACCAGCTTCTAACTAGAAAGGGTAAAAAGTTTGTTACACATATACACAAAGTCTCAAGTGGCTTTGCAAGCGCAGGCTTGGCTGCGTCCGGTCCTCTCTCCCCTAAGCTGGCTCCCCTAAGCTCTGTCCGACCGAGTGTTTTATTAACTCAAAAACTTACCAATATTTTATTTTAATATATTATATTAAACTTTGCTGAGATTATATGCACAACGTTTATTAAATTTTTACATTGGACATATAAAACAAGTAAAGTCGCCTACTCCGGGATTCCCCTTTCCTTTTCTTGCGAATCATGAACGCCCATAATAGACTAGATCATTTAAAAAGATGCAAATAATTTTGTTAATTCAGGTTAAAAAAAAAAAAAAAAATTCAACTGCCTGGTTATATTAAAAAAAAAAATCTCGAAATTATTTTAATTAAATAAATAAATTTAAACCAGGCAGGTTTTGTTAACTTAAATATATTGGAATAAACAATTTGTTTATATAGATTATGAATACGGATTTAATTAATACATTTATTTTAATAACCAAAGTAATTAATTATGACAAAATATAATAATTTAATATGGAAAAAAAGCGGATAAAATATAATAAAAACTTATATTTTTTTATTAATTAAACTAGCGCGAATTGCGGAGGAACAAAAGGGTCAATAAGGCAGCCGCTGTTGCCAGGCGATGCTTGATTTGTTTGACAATTAAATGTAAAATATATCTTTAGAGTTTATTTAGCTTAAATAAGAATGCCTGGACCCCAATATATATATATATATATATTATTCAAATAACGGTTATCGTATAAAGTCTTAAATGGCCTAAGTTGCCGAAAAGACTGTGTGTGTGAATGTGAGTGTGAATGGGGAAAAAGTGTGAGTAAAAAAGTGTGTGTTAAAAAAATATGGGGAAAGACTTCCCCGAGACTTTCTCGTATATTCTTTTGGAATTACGTCTGGGTGTGTGTGTGAACACGATTGCTTAAAAATCAAAGCAGCTAGATCGATGGGATTTGGTATACGCTCCTTACACTAAAATTGTAGATTTCTATCAACTTTTGGAGTAAATACGTTGTTTCACAAATTCATTTGTTTATATTTACCCATTTTTTAATGACACCTGTATGATTTTGATTTGATTTTTTATCAAAATTAACGAAAATTTTCTATTTCTTCTTTGATTATTTCAAAAACTATTCAGTTTTCGAAAAAATGTCAAAGAATAAAAACTTTTTAAAATAGAGTATTTTATCATAATATAACAAAAAAATTGAAAATTTCAAAATTTTTGAAAAAACTTTTTAAGTAAAGTACTACTTCCAAGTGACGTATTTACTCCAAAAGTTGATAGAAATCTACAATTTTAGTGTAAGGAGCATATACCAAATTTTATCGATCTAGCTGCTTTGGTTTTTAAGCAATCGTGTTCACCCACACACACACACACACACACACACACACACAGACATAATGCCAAAAATGTTTTTTTGGACTCAGGGAGGTCTAAAACGTGGAGAAACATCAAAATCTCGAAGTCGAATTTTTTTACGATTACATAACTTTCTCTATACGAGAAAGTAAAAAGAGTTTATTAATAATTATATAGTCACGTGCGTTCAAAAATCATCCCAGTAATAATTATTTGTTTATCACAGACTTGAAAATTTTTGGGGTTCGGACCCAGGAAAGCCGGCGAATTTATTTAAATCATTTGGACATGCTAACCGCTACACCAAGGCCCGGGGGGTGCCGAAAAGATTTAAAAAAATTTTTTTGAAACAATCAAATTAAAAATCAATGACATATTGATATTAAGTAAATCTTTGCTTAAGTTTTATAATAAAAGAAAAGTATAATATAAAAATCAAATGGACAGCACGCCTATGCCCCGGAAAGGCTGGAGATCCTGGGTTCGATTCCCGGGGGCCATGGGATGTTTGGCCTCACCAATAAATAAAACTCACAGCTTTGTTAGATATAGGCCTATATCTCTATGACTTAGTTAAGTCCGAAGAGAATCTAGATGTTTTGAATACAAATATCTAATTCAAATATATAAATCTCGAAAATATTTTACTAATAAAAATCAAATACCGCT
Source organism: Euborellia annulipes (assembly GCA_023213315.1). NCBI lineage: Eukaryota > Metazoa > Arthropoda > Insecta > Dermaptera > Anisolabididae > Euborellia > Euborellia annulipes. The sequence goes on from JAKCPI010019513.1 coordinate 37,221, forward strand.
ATACTCTAGTAAAAGTGGAAATGAGTTCTTTTGAATTGAGCTTGGAAAAGAAATTTTCTCTTTTTTTGAGATCTTTTTAGACCATTTAGCCATCATGAGTTTGAAAAATAAATAAATAAATAAATAAAAATAAGTCCAAAGGTTATAAAACTGTTATCAAAATCTCGATAGCAATTTTAATCAAGATAATTAAATTTGACATCAAATTTTAATAATAGAGGCAAAATTTTGATTTTTAATTTCATTTTTTCAAAAAAAATTTTTTTAAATCTTTTTGGCACCCCCGGGCCTTGGTGTAGTGGTTAGCAAAAAAAAAAAAAAAAAAACTAGTACGCTTCATATTTCAAGTTTTAGACAATAATTCTAATTTCGAGAGATCATTTTTTTTCCCCCAATTTTAAATGGTGAACCTATCTTTGATATTGTATAGACACAAGGAATATTTAAAATTATAAAAAATATATATAAAAATTAATTATTCCATTAATTATAATTTATTTAATGTTTGATTCTCCTTAGATCGCTTTAATAGAGATCTATTAATTATTCTTTTATTTTTTTCTCTCAAGTAAAAGTACTTTGAATTAATTACTAAGTTTTCAATATTTTATTAATGAAAGTTTTTCTGATTTCAAACCACTATCAATACAAAATTTTCAATATAATAATGATTTTTTTCTCAATTAATTATTCATAAACTATATGAATTTTTTATTTATGCTCTTTGTGGGCTTAAGTTAAAAAAATTAGGTTAAGAATTATTATAAAACATTTATCATCGAAACAAATAATGATTATTAATTAAACATAAAAAAATCCAAATGTGAATAAAATATTCTTTTTTTTATTCACTAAATTTGTATGTTCATTTTCTGAATTGGTTGATTAAAGATTCGAAATGACTAATCAATTAAATCCGAAACCTCTATTGGAATAGAACTATATTTTAAAATACTTTATTATAAAATAAGCTTCATAATATATTTGATGTATTCGCTGGCAGAGTCCCATTGGGGACTAGCATGCAAGTTCAGAACATAATTCAATGCATATATCATCGGGTTTAAATATAGCCTGTACATTTGTATGACATTTGCGGACATTTGATTAAAGGCTCATTTTGATAATTTATCCAATAATCATTTTATTTCATAGAGTGGAATCACACCTCTCGTGTTAAATTCTTTAAATAATGTTGATTTAACATCAATCACAAAGTAAATAATGATATATATGTTATAAATATACTGGTTAATTATTTAAAAAAAAAAGTTCTATTTCGGGATTAATATGAGTGGTAAAAACAAAGTGTATTGGTTACTTATAACATTAAAGGTCATGCTATTATCAATGCAAAGGGAATATAAATCAATGGTTATTGCTTGGAATTATTGAAATAGAAGATTTACTTTTAATGGGGTTTATGTCTGGGCGGACAAGAGGGCCGATCACTAATTCACCTGTTTTCGACCTATGCATGCCGATGGTTCAATAATGAATGAGTTCTTGAAGGGTGCAAGATGGCCGGTATAGTCTCCGAACGTGCCAAATGCTCAGAGATAGTAAACATTTTAAGGGCTCAAGTCAGCGGACCATTTAATGAGAGACACCCCAACCATAACTACCCTCTGTCCCTCATCTCGTAACGCCGATTCCGTGCGTTTAGGAACCATTTAAAACAAACATTTCCAACGGCCTTTTGTACTAAAAACCACTCCGGGGCAAGTTTATAGCGCGAATATAGACCCCGCGTTAAGCTTCTTCGGATCGATTTTATTCCCACACTTAACGCAATTGTAACACGCAAAAACGGACGCACACCACTCCCAGTTGCTAAATGGTTGTTTGGTAAACCTAACGAATCAAAATTTACATATAAACTAAGTTTCGGTACTGTATTAAATGACTTCAAAATATATACATTGATACTGGAATAGAATTTGAATATCGTTGGAAATATTGAATATGGTTTTTGCATATCCATATCGGCAAGTCAGTAATAAATGAATAGCTGAGTAGCGATGACTCATTAAGGATTAGGTAAATTAGTATTGATAGAAAGCTTCTTAACTAGACAAAAAAAAAAACTCGATTTATAAGCAGGTAGGCAGTGAGCTCGATTAGGATTTTCTGTATATGTAAAATATTAAAAATGAAATTGGACTCTTCGATAATTCATCTACAAAACTCGATCTAATTTGGAATTCAGCACGAAAAATATCGTTTGGGCACGAGTGTATAATTTATTTAAAATTCATCGAGTCCCTTTTTGGTCGGAATCGAAATCAAGACCGAGGGGAATGGGACGAAAGGGCATAGCAGGAGGGAGGAGGGTGGCTGGGTGGTTGAAAGGGCCGGTCGCTGATGTCGTATTGACATCTCTGCACGCTCAGCATGCACCCACCTCATGGATTGCCCCGCTAATTTCTATAGAACAAAAGATTTCATTATTGATTCATTTCGAGAGCTTTTTACTTGAATGAAGCCTTCACTAGTACAAGAGGGGTAGTAGGGGTTGGATTGTAAACTGTGTGTGTATTGAGAATGTTTCCCTCGAGCCTCCCACAACCCCCTCATCCCTAAGTGCATGCAGGAGCGTGACAAAGGGTCAAATGGGGGAGCAGATTTAACAGAACAGAAGTGCTCGGTTCAAATAAGGAGACCATTCGGATCAAACCTGAGTAAACATGTGTACAAATAAATATACGACAAACAAATAATCTGAGATGCAAGAAACAAACAAAATCCAAAAGGGTGAGAATAATTACGGATTTCATTTACCTAGACTATTTTGTAAGAAAAGAAAATTGAAAAAAAAAAAAATATATAAATATAATAAAAAAAAATATCAAAGTAGGAAAAGTTTATATAAATAACTAGATGGCATCGGAGGCTGTTGAGATTAAATTGACTGTGAAAATTTGATGATATGCGTTATCCGTCTACATTTATTTAAACTAATTGGTAGACAATTATTTAAAATAAATTTTATGCCTCTCCAGCCATAAAAGAACGAAACACAAACCCTGCCAAACTTAATCAAGAGCCATTCAATTATGAAATAAGAAAAAAAGAAAATTAAATAATAGAGTGAATCAGGATGATGAAATTAATTTACATTTTTGATCTCCTTTTGATCGAAAAAACAACTAAAGAGTTTATTTATCTTATAAGTAGATACCGGATTTTAAGCAAAATGCTAATTGCTCAATTTTATAAGCAACCATTAGATATTTAATTTCTATACGAATTAGGAAAAACTAAGTGCATTGAGATTGCATTTTTTATGCTTTTTTTGAGTTTTCATGCTTTTTTTCCCTTTCGTGCTTATTTGAACTTATTTCACAAATATTTATAATAGGTTTTTTTTTTTTTTTTATTAAAAAACTTTTTTTCCCATTCACACACGCATACACCAGGGACGTATATAAGGGGGGGGGGCGCCCCCCAAAAAAATTTTCCAAAAACCCCGCAGTGTGAAAAAATATGGCCCTGTAAAAAAAAATTTTCCGCAGGGTGAAAAAAATTTGGTTCCGCAAAAAAAAAAAATTTCGCAGGGCGGGGCGGAATAAATTTAGTTTCTTTAAAAAAAAAATTTGTATACGCCATTGGTATGAGTAAAAATTGCTTATTAGATGCTTTTTTTCAACTTATATGCTTATTTAACAACTTTTTATTCAAGTTTTTTATGCTTTTTTAAGCACTTTTTTTTCCATTTTTTTATGCTTTTTTGTCCGGTCTCTACTTATAAGATTTGAAGGTTTTAATTTTTTTCAGTAAAGAGAGTTTGGTAAACAATATAGAAAAAGTGAATAACAGGGATGAAAAGGAATGGAGCCAGCCAGGTAGGGAACCTGTATTAAATCAAATTCCTTTTTTTGAAAAACGTCTAGCCAATTTTATTATCCCATCTTCAGAATTTCAAAAATGAAAATGATTTTTTAAATTCTCTTCACAATCAGTCGCATCATATGTATTATTTGCATTGTTATTTTTATATAAATACATAAGCTATTGTATAATACTGGCTTATGAACAGACCCATTAACAACTCTATTTGCTAAAAAACTCCTATGCAACTGAATATGGCATAATAAAATTGGCCGAAACGTTTTGCAAAAAAAGGAGTTAGATTTAATAGAGGTTCCTTACCTGGCTCCATTCCTCTTCACCACTGTTATTCAATTCTACACAGTCATTTTCTACATTAATTAATAATATACAAAAGTATTAATAAGATATAGTTTAATTACGTATTAATTAAATTCGATTATGAATTAAGTTCTTTCGTCTCACAAACGAAGCGGAAAAGATGGGACAGTTTTTAGAAAGAGAGAAGGGGAAGTTTAAGCTTAAAAAGGTAAATAAAATAAGAATTTTAATCTTCTTCTGTCCTCGGCCCATTCCCGATATGAGGGGTCGGCGGACCTCACTCTTTTCCCTCCAACCCTATCATGCGTTTTTGCGACCGAAAGAAATAGGACAATAGGTCTGACGCCTGTTGAAAAGAGGAAGGAAGAGACAGACATACAAAGAACTGAAGAACTGACTGTCCCAGCTCGGGCAACTCGTGGTCGCCATCCACGTACCCACAAGATGTGGGCCCCTGAGCGAAAATAAGAATTTTAATAAAATTATAAATAAATTGGTTCGGTTTTTCTTGCTGAAGATAGTCAACCCAAATAGCCAAATCCAGATTATTAGATTACTTGCTTCAAAGCAGGTCGCTTAGTTGTTAATTTTTTGGGAGATTTTTAGAGAGGAGTAATTAGCAGAACAATCCATTTAAAAATTAGGATCCCGACAATCCATAGTTTTTAATTCCAAATGAAGGACTAATTCGACTGGGTCGATTATTTCCAAAAGTTGACCTCTAATTCGTAGTTTAATAATCAAAAAACTTGTTAACAACGCTGTTAATTTTGATCACTAATATATAGACTATATCTTATTTTTAAAGATAGTCTTCTAAAAAAGACAAATAAAAAAATCATGCCGATTCTTATTAAAATAAACATAATAATAACATTTAGAAGATATTTTGCAATGCTATTTACTCGGTATTCCATCACTGGAGGGTCAGACGACAAAAAGAAATTATGAATCTTTTTTCGACATTGTTTCCTTGAAAAAAAAAAAAAAAAAAATTGAAAAGTAAAGAAGAAAATTATTACAACAAGAAAAAAAACGTTTTAAATTTGATTATAATAGAACTTATTTCGTTTGGTTTTCTTTAATAAATAATTATAGTTTCCATATAAAGAATAAATTGATCCCAAATCATTTTAGATCAATAATTCTTCTAAGATGGGTCATATTTCATCATAAAATTTTTGAAATTTGTCTATATATAACAATCAAATTAAAGTGCTCTAAAGATAATTTTAGATAAAAAGGTGAGTAAAGTTGATATTGATGAGGTCTATTTTAGCAAGAATAGATCAATTAGGGGTGATCAGTTTTACTTCTAATTTATAATGTATATATTCAACAAAATCGACAACTTTGACAGGAATAAATCAAAATTATCTATATATAACTAAATAAGAGAATTAAGTTTATTCAAACCCGTCCAAATGCAAACAGAGATGTCAGGTATTTTAATAAATGAAAGTTTTTTGGTTGAAAAACATGTCCTCATAAAATAATTATTTTGTTATTTACATTAGTGCGATCGATAAGTTATTTTAAAATAGGTTTTTTTTTCCTAGGAAATCTTTTTCCATTTCATATTTAACAATTTTTTTATTTTATTATGCGTGGAATAATAATTGTTTTTCGATTCAAATTTTTTTTTTTTGTTATAAATATTTCAGTTCTTCAAAATTTGGAAAAATAAATTTATTGAAATTTTATTAATTCCGTAAAAGAAAATTAATTAAATTTCATTTTTAATCTTTTCAAGCTTCTGGGGTGAGTGGTTCAAGTGACTAGTCAAGAAAAACACGGAAGAAACACAAAAAAAAAAAAATAAATAAATAAATAAATCGCGAGGGCAAATTACCTCTTTCAAATACACCCTCCTCTTCCTTTCTCATCAGGAAAAAAAAAATTAAAAAACCTCTGAATCGAATCTTATTCAAATAATTATTAAAATAATCGATAACAATTATTTTTAAAGTAATCATGAAAAAAAATTTTAAAAACAATCATTTTAATAGTTTTGGAGTAAATAAAACAATTTAAATAAAGTACTAAAATTTTCGAATATTTTCTTGTAACATTCCCAAGAGGCGGATAGAATAAATCAAGAATTGTGACCATCCACATGAAAAGGTACCAAATCTTCACTGGGCTAAATTGTCAGGAGAATCGACTTAAAAAAGTTCAAAAAAATCGATTTTTTTTTTTTTTTTTTTGTTTCTGATTCCGATTCTCTAGTTCATCTTATATGTGAAATATTCAATTCATCATAATCTATGTATTTTACAATATAGGGCCTATAACAAATTTGAAAAAACAAGACTAAACTCATTTTTCTCAAAACTAGATTTTTCATAAACAAAATTTTAAAAATTCATATCTTCCAAACAAAAAATGATTAAAAAATTCTAAAAACACAGGCTTACTCGGAAGGATGTGTTCTGTACAGAAAGCATAAAAACTCAATTTTGAGCCGGATTAAGATTTAGTACGAGTACCTTTTCATGTGGACAGTCACAATTATATTATCAGAGTTTATAAATAGAAGCAATTAATTATATACTTGAATTTATAAGGATATTTATTTAATGGCAGGATATATAAGATTATTATAATTACGTGGCTGTATATAAGATTATTTGTAATAGGATATATAGATATATCAAATGGTAGGATGTAAAAGTGCAGCCAAATAAAACACTTTCAATTTATTTGGCTGTCTGCACTATTACATCCTAATATACGTATGCATTTAGACGAGAAGCCCTAAATAGTTTATTTATATTAATATTTAAATCAATTCGTTGTGATTTATTAGTGTAGGGTTGGAATTAAAACAATTAAGTATAAATAAATAAATATAAAATAAATGAAGCAAGACTAGAAAAGTGTATGGATTATTTAGCGGAAAATATGAAAAACTTATTATGAAAACTAATCATGGGTATGTATTTATTTTTATACTGTATTTCATTTTAAAGATTATCTAAGGAAAAATTATTAAAATTGCACACAACATTATTTTATAATTATAAGATTTTTATTTGAAATTTCTTTTTTTTTTAATTATTTTTCATTTAAGATTATTAAACAAATCTTTTTGTTTCTTTTAAGAAAGGATAGGATGGAGAGAGTATGGTGCATGGGAGGTCCTCGAAGGCGGCAGTGACCCAAGAGAGGAGACATCGGCCCAAAACACCGGCCCAAAAGAGCCAGCCAGCAAAGCCAAAGCCAAATGTATATTATTATTATAATAATGGTAATGGGCGGGGATCCTAGACAGGCTTGGCTACAAAGGAAAACTTATAACCCAGAGTAAGATAGAAAGAAGGTCTATCAAGGTCAAAACCAATGATTCACGACAACCTTATTGCTGATTATTATAATATCAAGTCGTCTATCTCAATTCGACGGAGGCACAGGAACGCAACAGACGCCAAGGAGTGCGCCTCAGCACCAGTAAGATAATATTTTTATACAAAAGAGTAATTACTATACGAGTCGCTTATTGTAATTTGCATCGGTCATGTTACCGGGAGGGTTGTGTGGGTGAATATTGGGGAAAAGGGGAAGAAAGAGGGGACGAATTATTAGAAAACGTCTGGGAATCACGAATCGTTACCATAAGTTGTACTTTATATAATTGGACAGAGGGTGGAGTAGAATAATTGCTTAAAGAAACTGCGCCGACTTCTGTGGAATATAAAGCGCGATATGTGCGAGCCAATGCGCCCACTCCCGACGTTTCCTTCTTCTTCTTCTTCTTCTTGAGACACCACCCCCCAAAAAGCAACCCCCTTGCCATTTATGCCAATGGATGGATGCCTGTGTATGGGTGTGTGGAGGCGCGCTTGCCGCCCCGTACACAAATGCAGATTCGGCGAAAGGCTTGAATTAAAATGATATAATTAAACATTCCAAATCTAATTAAAGCGACAACTTATAAAGTGGGGTATGAAGAGGAAGAGAGTGAGGGTGGGGGGTGGTGGCACGATGTGGTATGAGGTATGGTGGGAGAGTGAGACGGAGGCAAATAAAATAAATCCATGCCCGAAAAGTTTGCGCAAGGAATGTCGCGCAAGCAAGTTCATATCTGAAGGCAGGCGACTAATAAATCATAAGTACACGAATTGTATATTCAATTCAATTCTCGCCAGCAAAATAAAGGAGAATATCAAAAGAAATAATAAATCTAACATGTAGATTCACATAAGTGAATACATTATTTCATATTATTATTTATATTACGGCCGACTATATAGACCGCCTCCCAAGCTCTTTGTTATCTTAAATCTTTTCATCCCAATTGATTTCATCATGGCGTCCATTGTAATTCTACTTTTAATTCAAAATCAGATAAATAAAGATAAATTGTACTGCCATCCAAAAAAAAAAAAAAAAAAAGAAAAAATATATAGCGTTTCTGTTAAAATTATAAAATATGTATAATATTAACATTTATATTACAAGATGCATTAGCCTTGGTTGGCATTGTTTTATAATTAGATAAGAGGACATCTTATCTAAATTAAACAGGTCTGACAGTTGATGGCACAAGGCCTGGACTGCTCTGTTGGTTATTGATATTATTGAAATGCAAATCTCAGTTGGCGTGGACACACAGGCTTCAGCTTCAGCTCTAGCTTCAACTAATTCCCCCACCGATGGCGATTAGTTCCCTCCTCTCTTGGTGCAGAATTAGCTAAGTGTTGCGCATCGAATGCTCATTCGGCCGGATAATCAGTTTTGATGTTTCCTATTGCCAGAGACTATCCGTCATGCACAGAGAACTAATATATTTATCATAAAATAATTCTCTGATATATAGTTTCAGTTAAATCTATTATCTACATATATCTACCAATAACAAATTCGAGCGTGTTCTGTTAAAAAATCTTGTATGGTTGACAGCACAGTACACAACGTCTCTCTTATACGGTATTCTAAACTTGTGTGTTTTGTTTTCACACCAGATTTTTTTGTGTCAAGATATATTTAGTTACCGATAGTTTTATAAGCCTCAAATAATCAGGGAAACAGTAATTGCTTGTAGCTGGGAATCGTAGATTAGGACGATAAGGAGAAAAGATACACTGACAAAGAACGTCCAGGTACGAAGCCCATGTGCTCAAACTATGATTCTCAGCAGGCGATATGTAGATATTTGATTTAACGAAAACTATACGTATATCAGAGATATATTTTATGATATATTAGTTCTTCAAGTGTATTCATCAAACTATTCAAAATCAAAGAGTAGAGAGGAAAGATGCAGAAAGAAAGTCAATTTTAAGTAGCGACCGACCGAATATTCGGTTTCCACGTGAGGGAGAAAAAATTTTCCGCAAGGCGGGAAAAGGCGGAAAAAATTTAGTTTCCCTAAAAAAAGAGTAAAGTGACGGCCTGGGGTTTCAGTTTCGGCCAAAAACAGCCGAAACCTGGCTTTGAAAATATGGGATGAGGCTCGCACACACACAAAAAAAAAAGGTCAAATGAACGTAATCCACGTAAGGGAGAAAAAAAAATTTCCGCAAGGCGGGAAAAGGGCGGAAAAAATTTAGTCTCTCTAAAAAAGAGTAGGTTAATGATTTCAATACAAGTTTCGGCCGAAACTAAGATTGAGGCCGAAATTCGGTTTCGGTTGAAAATCTTGTTTCGGTCGGACCCTAATTTTAAGGCTTCCATTTTGACAGGCCAGCATACTGGTTGCCTACTCTCAAGGAAGTAGAATTATTTAACTTTGACATATAAAGTCTTGGCTCTAATTCTGCTGATTTTTATTATTTTTTATTAAAAGGTGGACAAGTAAAAAACTTTTTGTTCGAAAAAATTGACAGTAAAAAAAATATTTGTTATACTGTGTAAGTTAATATTTAAAGAGAAAAAAATCTCAATCGACATAGCTAGATGAGTGCAAATGAAATGAGTGAAACATGATCATTGGATTAGATGTATGACAGATGATCAGTCCGATCCGCAAAATGCACGTGGTATCCCACTGATAACAAACATCTTGTAAACAAACATATTTCAAATAGTTATTTTTTATTTGCCAAACACTGAATCATTGTACACGTTTCGGATCTGCGTTCCCTTTACCCGAATTTACTCACTCCCCCCCCATCCCTTTACCTCCCTGCAACCCTTTCGACAACCGTTCGTATTTATTATTTTGTTTGCTTGGTTTTACGACCCGCGGCTATGTTCAAAAATATTTCAAAAAAAATATGATTTTCCGAATATTTGTAATATTATCGAACTGCTCGCTGGTCTTTTGTTGTAAATAAAAATCATTTCCATTTGGGAGCAGACCTCTCTTGAAAGCTAGCAGTTAAGTGAGAGAGTTATAATTATTCCGAAGGCTCTATTATTTCGAAGAAACAAAAAAAAAAAATAAAAAACAAATTAAATCACAAAAAATATAGATTGGAACAATCGTAGATATAATTTGATTTGTAGCTTCCTAAAGGCGCAACAGACCGTTTGCTCGCTCTCAACTATGTATAATCTTTTCTATCAAGAACATATAATAATCAATAGTTAGAGTCGATAATAAATAGATAGAATGAGATCCAGGTTTTAAATCGCATTATTAACTAATTCATACGCAAATGCAACGCTTCAAGTCGGAGAATATTTGGAAAATTATATATATATTTTTTCTAGATATAAATTAACAACGAAATACATTAGGTATAATTTAAATAAAACATGTAGTTAATCATTAAGAATACAAAATTAAAAGTGTCAGGGAAGTGGTTAATTTAAAAAGATAATTGTAGATACACTTAACGTTGCTAAAACGAAACAAACCTCGCAGGCTTTTAGCAATTTCTTTTAAAGTACAGTCAGATGTGGCCAGCATTAATTTTTAAATAAGTAAGATATATATTTCAATACAAAAGAATATTAAATTTTCAATTAGTGAATTAATTTCATCAATTTAATGGCTTGATAGTCAAAAATATTATCGAGTGATAGATAAGTCACAAAATGCGGAAGGAAAAACTTGTTATAAAACTACAACGACGCGTCAAACTAGAGTCCATTTTAAATTTTTAATAAATAATTATATTCTATTCCTGCGACCAATAGTTATCCGAGCTGATTAATTCTGCATATGACAGTTTTCCCACCAATCAGGCTATACCAGGGATTGCCAAACTTTTTCGTGGTCCTTAATATATCAGAATTTATCCGTGGCGCCCCATGTAAAATCCCAGAGCAAACCTTTTTTTTTTCATTTCGAATTTAGATACGCATTGATATATCTCGGCAGAAAATGAAGGAAAATATATTTTTCTTTATCACAAATTAATAATAAATAAATATCTATAATGCCTGTTTTTAGATAGATATGTTAGAGATTTTTACTTAGGCAAAAATTTAGGGTTTAAATTAAAATACATATGAGCTTAGTTTTAAAAAAATAATAAATTAGGAAAGTGCAAGTACAGGAACAGCGAAAAAAATTCTGGGTGATAAATGTCGAAGGAAAGGTTTCGAAAAAAATTTATTAAAACTTGCACATCCTAAGTCCTTAGAGGCTTATATCTAATTTAGGCAGAAAAGTGGACATTATTTTTGAAGCTCCAAAAGTTGGTGGACATGTACATATATTTTTTAAAAAGAGGGTCGAATGTTCAAGGCAAAGTGAGAATCCTGTTCTTGCTCTGTCCTAGTTATATAACATCTACAGCAACTTCTATTAGGATTAAAAAAAAATATTCTGAGAAAATTGATAAAAAATTATTTAGATCTACGGGACTTACTATCATGGGCGTAACTAGGGTAGTCCCCCTCACAGAAGGCTCGTGCCCCCCCCCCCTCCAGAAAGCTCCTCGACCCAAGAAAAATTGAGTCAATAGGTCCCCCGGAGGATGGCTGGTCCCATGACCCCCCTCTAGCCAAATTTCCTAGTTACATCCATGCTTACTATTTACATTATTAAGTTGAAAAGCTTTCGTTTAGTGATCCATAGCCATGTAAGAGAATACCCGACTTTATATTGTTTTTGGTCTAATATTTAATACTCGCAAATCCATGAAAAATATTTTTCTCGATTGGGCATTTTTATATATTTTTTTTTATTATTATTAGTATTTATTTGTTATTGTTGGCAAAATCTAAATTTCAAAATTAAATAAATTTATTTTTTATAGCTATTAAATGATTTATATTTGCTAAAACGACCGACCAAAAGAGAACTCAAAAACATATACATATTTCATCTAAAATTGAATTTTTGCGCGATTACAATTTTTTTTATTGCCCTTCTACGAATGATAAAATAAATAATAAAGTTCAATTTTTAAACAAAATCAATGACCAGTCAATTTTGTCTTTGAAGTTAATAAGAGAAAAGAAAGTCTTTATTAAAAAAATTTATGTTTGATTTGTTCTTCAATCAAATAAAGCAAATGCTTTATGCCATTTCAGTAATTATTTTTTATAATAAGGACCACCCAAGAGCCAATCAAGTATTTCACGAACCAGAAACCACACTAGAAAAATAAAGAGAATTTAAACAACTCAACTCAGAGATCAATAAGCTTGTTTCTTTTTTGCATAAGAAACATTAATGACATTTTAAAGTATATATAGTATATATCATAATCTTATTTCCAAATCTTATTTTTAAAATTAAACTATGATAATGTATGTAAATTAACTTAGAAAGCCTTTATAGTATGTTTCTTTAAAAATTATTATAGAAAGTATATTAAATAGAAAATAAATTATTATAAAAAAAAAAATTATTTATTCTCCAAAAAATAATAATAAAGATGAATAAACTTGTTTTTGTCTAGTTTCTTATCTAGCTACGGGCGATGAGTCCGACAGATACACCTTTAAATTATATTATATTGATTCAATCTGGGCGGTATTTTTCAGACCAATTCATAAACAAATAATAAATCAAATATTAATTTAAAAAAGTTATATTTTCCTAAGATCTTTATTTGTTATCCCACACAATGAATTAGAAGAGGTTATTTATTCGTACAAATAAAAAAAATGGTATTCTTTATTAATCACCTAAATTTGCCCAGGGAAAAGTAAATTCCCTTTAATCAAACCTATGGAATATTTGTGATTTTAAATATTTGTGGAAAGTCTGTTTAAATAAATAAACATTTACTCGCTAGCTACTGCGATTTAGAACGGAAGCTAATTTATTTCAAAAAGAAAAATTTGGCTTCACTGGCTTTCCTAAATTGGTTCCTCTAACGTATATTAATACGAACGATATCCTCTAACACATAAGAACTAAAACTTGTAATGCATTAAAAGTTTATAATCTCAAAAAAATAAATAATAAATAAAGGTAAAACAGTAATTAATTAAATAAATAAATAAGGAAAATATCTTATTTAGTCTGTTTCAAAGAGTTACACGTGTGTGACACTGTATGTGTTTCGAAGGATTAATTATCAAAATATAGCCAAGAGAAATTTCTTCGAGTTTGCTTCCTGAAAGGTAGGCAACCGAAATTATCAACTCAGATATAAATATTTAGGTTGTCCAGGCATCTCCAAAAGCAGACTCAAGAGCTGTTGTGTTGTTAATTATTTTCTCTTATCTATATATGTTAATATATAAAGAGTTAGTATTAGTTATATGTCAAAAATTTGATGGATATACACGTTTTGGGGTCCCCTGAAACCATAAAAGTGGCTTTTGCAACATTGTCTGTCTGTGAATAAAATATCTCAAGAACGAAAAGAGATGGCAATTTGAAATTTTATATTTAAGTTAGGCACCCCCCTGGAACGTGACACGAAGCTTTTGAACAAAAGCGACCAAAGAATACTAGTACTTTACTGATGTACTTTTTCAGTTATTTTCGATTTTATCGAGCAGCTGCCCCTCCCCCTGCCCCCCGCTGGGTACGCCCATGAATCAAACATGAACAAATTTTTGCAACCCAAAGTAATTCTTCTAAATAGATTATCGCTTTATTGTTAGTTAGGTTAGAAAGGGTGAAGATAAAATATTTTTATAGATAAATAATTAAATCTTTTCCCCTAAAACATTCACAAATTCTAAATAAACTTATCAATAGAATTTTTTTACTTTCTCTTACCTCTATATATGTTAATATATAGAGAGAGAAAGTATTGGATTCATGTCAAAAATTCGATGTCTAGATTTTGATGGATATACAAATTTTGAGGTCCCCTGTATCAAAAAAGTGATTTTTGCAACATGATCTGTATGTGTATGTGTCTGTCCGTGAGCAAAAACGAAAAGAGCTAGGAGATTGAAATTTTATATTTGAGTTAGGTACGTACCCCCCTGGGGCAAAACACGACTTTCGATTACCGAATTTAAGAGAAAGTTGTGAGCTGAGCGACCAGTCACACCAGATTTTTTATAATTCTAACAATTTCTAACATTTTATTTGACAATAAAATAAACTAACAAGAATTTATTTTGCCAACTCAAAGTCTCGTCACATAGCAAGTGTTAAAAATTCTTGAAAAAAAGTCTAAACGAGTTGCTGAAGAATAAAATCACGAAAGCTCGAAATAATCGTCCGATTTGATGATGCTTCTCTTTTTTTTAATCAGAGAAATAGGACCCAGTATTTTTGAATGAAAGAAGATATTTTGAAAATGATGAATTTTTTATGAGAAAAAAAAATTTTAAGTGAAGTAAATTCATTCATGAGATATTAATTTTATGCCTAATTCATAGCTATTTCATTCACAAATGTTCATTGAAGATTAGAATTTTTTCTTATTACCACCACGTATCCCTTTAATTTCTAATAATATGAAAAAATAGAAGACATATTTTTTTTTCTGGTGCGTGTGCAAAGTTTTGTTAAAATTATATAGGAGCCATTAATTAATCATAAACATAGAGAATTTCAAGTAATTTTAGGAGAAGAATCTTTTAACTGTAATTTTTGAGTTTAAAATGATTTGTCAGGCATATTTTTACTAAATTATATATTTATCTGGAAGGTTCTATACTTTTTGGCAAAAAAATGTTTTGCTTGTCTATATAAAAATACAGAAAGTAACATTCAGACTATAATTAAAATTGTAAAAATCTGGTGTGCCTGGGGTCAGAACCCGCGACTTTTGGAATACGAGGTTACCACGCTAACCCCTACACCAAGCGGCCTATGGTAGATTTGAATTCAAGATGTAAAATTTATAAACATGGGAAAATATTTATATATTTTTACCATGGCAACCATTTCTCCTATCTAGGTAATTGGTCCCTATAAAGTACAAAAGTAAAGTGGTCTCCAAAGGATTTCAATGGCAAAATAAGAATATACATTTTAAAGAGCATCAAAAAAAATAATTGATTTACGAATTTTAATCAAAATCGTTATAGCGAATTTTGAGAAAATCGGAAAAAACTGAAAAAGTGCATCATCAGTAAACTACTAGTAATATTTGTCCGATTGTTCAAAAGCTTCGAGTCACGTGCCAGGAGGGTGCCTAACTTAAATATAAAATTTTAACCTCCTAGCTCTTTTTGTTCTTGAGATATTTTGTTCACAAAAACCCACACACAGACAGACAGACCATGTTGCGAAAACCACTTTTTTAGAATCAGGGGACCTCAAAAAGTGTATATATTAACATATAGGTAATAGATAATAAAATCAATAACTATATTCGTGCCATAAAGTATAATAAATAAATGATTATAATTTTATTTTTTAGTATGCCCTGAATATAGCAACTCCAAAAGAATCTAATTTTCAATTTATCTATGATACTTAAAGCGATATTGAAAAATCGAAAATTTTTAAGAGCCAAATCGGAAAAAAAATCGCCCCTTTGCGGAGCCTAGGTTTTCCGCCCTACGGGAAATTTTGTTTTTGCGGAAACAAAGTTTTCCGCCCCTCCGGAAAAATTTTTTCCCGTCCAAGAAAATAATTTTTTCCGCCCTGTGAAGAATTTTGTTTGCGCGGAAGTCAATTTATGCAATTTTTTCAATTGAGCCGCAATAAAACTAAAAAAGAGCCGAATGTGGCTCACGAGCCGTTGATATAGACAACTCAATATTTCTTAGACTTTTTTGGAAAGGGGAGTGTTTAGTGTCTGGCATATTCGCCTTAAGATTAAACAAGGCCATAAGATAATCGAGTAGAATAATATAAGTTGAGCTTTCACAGTTGTTGAAATTCAATATAAATTGTTGATTTATCAGAAATCAAAAATTTTTATTTATTATATATAACTGGTGAGTTTTATAAAGAAATTTAAAATAATGAATTAATTATTTTTACAAATCACGTTTCGTGATTATTTTACTCATTAGATATATCTAAAAAATAAATAATTTATTTAATAGTATATAAAAAAAAAAAAAACATTCCATTCATTTGATTTCGTATATGACTAGCAATCAAATGATAACGAAACAAAAATAAAATTTAATATTTTTTTTTATATAGGTTTATATGCGGTACAAATATTTTAAAAAATCTATTCAGGCTACCAATTGAATTTGTACATGTGCCTTAGTGTCAATTTATTAAATAAATTATATTGATTGGGGTCGTAAGGACTCGCGAAGGGAGCATCTGTGTCCCGAGACTATTCAATGACCCTTTCCCAGATTTAGCAAAATATAGGCTATATACCAGGTATATAAAAATATATGGATAAAAAATCTGGTGTGACTGGGACACAGCACACAACTATCTCTTACCTTCGGTAATCGAAAGTTGTGCACTGTGCTTTTCACACCAGATTTTTTGTGTCAACATGTATTTAGTTTCCGACAGTACGGTACATTCAATTTTCAAGATGTAAAATTTATGTGTGAAAATAATTATATTTTGTTACCATGGCAACCATTTCTATGGAGTACAAGAGTAAAGTGGTCTTCAGAAGATTTCAATGGCAAAATGAGAATATACATTTCAAAAAGAATCTAAAAAATAATTGATTTTTGAATTAAAAAAAAAAATCGTTGGAACGAATTTTGAGAAAATCGAAAAAAACTGAAAAAGTATTACTAAAGTACTAGTACTCCTTGGTCGATTTTATTCAAAAGCTTTGTGTCAAGTTCCAGGGGGTGCCTAACTTAAATATAAAATTTCAACCTCCTAGCTCTTTCCGTTCTTGAGATATTTTGTTCACAGACAGACCGTGAAGAAAAAATCACTTTTTTGGATTCAGGGGACCTCAAATCATCATCCATCAAAATCTCGACATCGAATTTTTGACATGAATATTTTCCCTCTCTATATATTAACATATATAGAGATAAGAGAAAGTAAAAAACTCTCTTAGCTTCGGTAATTGAAAGATGTGTTTGCTGTCACATCAGATTTTTTGTCTAGCTTTCCGCAGTAGGCTTTACATTATATAGAATTTTTTTTTTTATATTCCACCCTTTTAGCCCTGGCCTTTGGGAGATGCGCAACTCTTTCCCATATCCTTCCTATGAAGTGCATGTAGCAGAAGATTTTTTTTTTTAATTTCAAGTCAAAATAAAATTTGAATTATTTTTTCCTCAATCAAACATTATATAAAGTACCTATATACTGTATCAAGAAGATTTGTAGGGTGAATTTGAACTAATAAATATCTATAAGAGGATGGTTGAGCCGAGTGGGATCGAATTCTACATAAAAGTACAAACAAAGGAAACTGTTTGTAGTGAAATATATTCACGAAACGAAAGATGGAGATACAGGTTTGAAGAATTGTTTTTTTAACACTCACACTTTTTTCTCATTCACACTCACGCACACATTAACACAGTCTTTTCGGCAACTCAGGCCATATATATAGATATCCGTTATTGATTAATAAACATATTGAGGGTTTAGGTATTTCTATTTAAGCCATTTGGTATCCAAATGAATTTTTTTTTAATTATAAATAAATAGGGGAGGCGTGCAGAAGAAAGCACTGGCTATAAAAAACAAATCCCACCTCCAAAAATCACTATAACACTGATGAGAGATAAAGGTTTAAGAATATTTTCTATTATTTAATAAAAATTTCTTATTAAATATTATAGAAAAGCTAAATTCTTTGTTAGGGTGGTAGAGGGTGAGCAGGGAGAGAAAGTAATCAATTTGTTTAAAAATAAAAATTTTACAAAAAAAAAAATTTAATTTTAAATTTTATTTTTAAAGAAAAATTCTATTTTGTTTATTAGAAGGGGTGATTTACACCCTTTCTCACCCTCCTCCCTGGAACACAAGACCTCATCATATAATTAAAAATTGGATAATTTTATAAGTAGTATATGTTGAGAGAAAAATAAAATTGAAAATAAAAATTTAATTCGTTATGAAAATATTCATTACCTTAATAATAAGATGACCAGACGGGCTGTGGTGTAATGAGGGATGAACGTCTTATTTGCACAAATCACAACACAATATAAAAGAAACTACACACACGAGAGAGAGAGAGTGGAGCTGAACCGAACGACTCATGGCTCGACTCAAATTAAAATAAAAGACAGCCGCCTGACAGGTAGGCAGCAAGCAAGCAGGCTCTAGAAGCATTGCTCTCTGAACACCCAAGAATTAAATTATCAAATAAATTCTCTATTTATAAAAATTCTATTTACTTGCAAACTAACGGGGTTTTATTCAGTTGGAAATAAATTCGAAATTGAAATAATTATTAAAAGACTCACTTTATAAACCCACCCTTAAAACTCACCGCAATTTAAATAAAATACTTACAAGTGTTATTTTTTGTATTTATTTATTTATTAGGGATAAATTTGAATTAAAATAATTTTTAAAGGACTTATTTTATTTACCCACTCCTATTATCAATAAATATTTATTTTTTATTAAGGTTTTTTACTTTCTCTTACTTCTATATATCTTATCTTCTTCTTATATATATAATCTTGTACGTAGTAACTGACCTCCTAAACGACTGAACCAATTATGATGAAATTTTCTGTGTATGTTTGTGAGAATCCCGGACAGGTTATGTTTGACAATTAACAATAAGTTAATGAGTAATTAACCGTTTAAATAAGAAAAAAATAAAAATTAGGAGAAATAGTTGCCATGGTAACAAAATATAAATATTTACCCATGTTTAAGATTTTTTATTTATTTACATTTTGAATTCTAAAATATCGGCTTAAATTTTTTGTCTGTGTACTGGGAGAGTCCCGGAAAGGATATGATTCACAAAAAATCTTAAGTTCATGAATAATTAACCGTTAAAATAAACTCTATATATAAAAATGAAAAGGGAAGGCGAGCTAGGGGGTCCAGGGGGCGCAGCCCCCTGGCTAGGCGGAAAGCCCTGCCGAAGGCGGGGCTTTGCGTCAGTGTTAAATATATAGAGATAAAGTATTGGATTCATGTCAAAAATTCGATGTCGAGATTTTGACGGATATACACGTTTTGAGGTCCCCTGAGTCCAAAAAGGAATTTTCGCAACATGGTTTATCTGTGTGTATGTGTCTCTCTGTGAACAAAATAACTCAAGAACGAAAATAGCTAGGATGTTGGAATATTATATTTAAGTTAGTCACCCCGATGGGACGTGAACAAAATCAGCCAAAAGATACTCTTCTGGATGCCAGAATCTACAGTCACTTAAATATCTACGTATTTATTTGCTTATAAATAATCAAACAAATTAAAATTTAATTAATTTAACTAGGTAGAGCTTTGTCTAAAAAAAAAAAGAATTTTTTTCAATCAATTCTCAAAGAAGACTGTAAATAAGCAAGTCAATATATCGTTTAAGATAACAAATTTGTGAGATAAGTGCATGTTTGATTGGGCAAAAATTGCGTCTCTTGGAGTCGAACCAGGACCTTCGCGAAAACGCGGAGGTCCTGGTTCGGCTCTAGGGGGCGCAATTTTTGCCCATCAAACACGAACTTATCTCTCAAATTTGTTATCTTAATTAATTTATTTAATAATCGATGTAAATATTGTAGAAAGTAAATTTTTAGATGCTTACTATTATTAAAAACCATACTATTTATATAAACTTACAAGCTTAAAAAGAAGTTGAGAAACCGCTACATTTTGCCAATAAACATTCCATCAAACTCACAAATAAAGTGATTTTTTTCTTCTCAATGTGTTTTATAGAGTGTTTTAACTCAAACTGACTCATTTCAGATAACAAAGAAAAAAACGCTCGCCTCTCAACCATTTATCGGAAGAAAAAAAAGATAAGTGATGAATTTATTCGAAATGGTACCAACTCGTTTAAAAGATAATTTTCCATTGAGGAAAGTTAATGAAGTGGCCAATAAGGGCCTTCGGGGCAACAAGATAGGATGCATATAATGAGTAATAAAGTTTTGATATTTTATTAGAAATATTCGCCCTCATTATGGGATAGACATAAAATAGTTTAAATCTTACGAGAGATGAATGAAAATAATAATAAAATTAAATATGAATGCGATTTGAATATGAAACAAAAATATGATAATGCTTCTTTTTTTTTAAATAAAAATTTTTTTTTTGAAATTTATTTAAATTATCATCACATTTCAGAAAGTTTTTTGTGCATAATATCATTTTATTACTTTTATTCGTGAATTTTTTTCTTTTGAATTATTAAAAAAAAAAGTCAAAAATTTGTTATTTTAAAAACTTTTATCTAAAGAAGAAGAAATTAAAAGACATAAAAGAGACTGAGGAGTTTTATGAAATATTTTTTTTTTTTTTACTTCTAGTGCTTGTCCATTTCCATAAAGAAGTGATTTAGACTCTGGTCATGTTTATTTAAATTAATTGGTAGCCAATATAATTTAAATAAATTTTATCGCTCAGGATCTTACTGGCCCTTGGATCAGAAAGTTATTTTTTTGGTTTAAAAAGCCTGAAATAATTTTTATTCATACTATTTTTTTTCATTAGCCAAATACAAATACCATCTATTGCAATAGTATTGATACTAAATCCCGGTATTTAGGCAGCCCAAATAGCACACGTACACTAAAGCTTTCTTGTCTGTGTGATAATTACGAGAAATAATTTTTTAAAGCAGACAATAGGCCGAATGACCCTTGCTGCGCGTGCCATTTGGGCTGCCTAACTACCGGGCTTTAGTCTCAATACTATTGCAATAGATGGTATGGATGTATTGCATACAACTAAAGAAGATTGAGGGGGCAGGACCTTAAATCATTGCGCCTGGCCTTTACTTTACAAAATTTATTTATTTAGAAATATAATTTTCTCATAACATTTTATTTGTAAATATTGAATATTTAGGATTAACGTCATTCTCAGTACAACCAGTTTCAATCAGTATGAGAAAAAAAACTGAATTTTTAAAAGCTGAATACGTGTGTATGTCCCGCACTTCTCCAAAATTTGTTTATAATATTATTATAATAATATTATAAGTCACAGGGTCGTGATCAAAACATTTTGGCTTTGTGAATTATTGTTATTTCCAAAATTAATATTTTTAGAGTGACCTAAAATTACTTATTCACTTGATTCTAAGAGTGCTGTGTGACCAGTCACACCAGATTTATAATTATAAGATGGTAGCCTCAAGCTACTGGTGTTAAGAACGACAAGTAGATACGTAGGGCTTATAGCTGGTAGTTCAATCAGGATAGGTGAAAAGGAGAAGAAAATCCGCAGCCAGTTATATTTCATTATCTTTATTCCATCATGTTGACGTTTCGATCCTGGTTGGGATCATCCTCAGAACAGATGGATGTCATATATGTGTATATTTGTATAATTCAATCACATTATTTGCAGATCTTGCTACAAGTTCTGCAAATAATACACATATATGACATCCACCTGTTCTGAGGATGATCCCAACCGGGATCGAAACGTCAACATGATAAAATAAAAATAATGAAATATAACTGGCTGCGGATTTTCCTCTCCTTTTCACCTATCCTTAAGAACGATAATTCCTCTACCTAATGTTGAAAAAGGCCCTTTTGCTCTCGTTAAGTCGAATTTTAATTTTTTTGGTCGAATTAGAGAAAAAAGATAAGGAAAGAACTAAAATATAGGCCTACTTCTGTTACTTTAGTGACAAGTCTGATAAAAATGATTTTATTAATTATTAAAGAAAGAATTATTCAAGAATTAAGATCCTTTAAAATTAATTAGAATAGACAAACGCCTATATATTTATGCAAATCGGTCATCACACACCCATCAGGTTAGAAGAAATGTGGAATCAGAAATTGTGAAGCCTTAGGCTAGAGAGAGGAATCTGAGAATGAAAGAAAAGGAGAAACAACCTTAAAAAAGTAAAAAAAGACGATTAAATGAGGGGAATAAAAGTAAGATTAAAGAGATATTGTGAGATTTGGAATTTTTTTTCTTTAATTCTCTGGTCTTTAACCTACACCTTGAGAGTTGAGTAAAATATTAAAAAAAAAAAAAAACTAATATTTTCCTATTACTAGAATATAATTAGGTAAATCGAATTTTTTGTGTTATCCTCTGGCATTTGTGAAAAAATATCCTTGTCAATCTAGTTGTTGTAATTACTCAAAGATACGTCTTACGATATATACATTGAATAGAGTACTTAACAGAGGCCAGGGATCGGCAAACTTTAAAGGCAAAAGAGCCAAATTCATCTTTAACGACTTCTGGAAATATTTTAAAGAGCCACAATTTTTGCTTTAAATTACTACATATTTGAAAAATATGGCATCGGTTGTTTTATTTTAGTCATTTTAGTATTATTACAAGAGCCATATGCAAGGGCGGTCCTAGCCTTACATTTTGGGGGGGGGGGTCACTGTTTTTTTTTTTTTTTTTTTTTTTTTTTTAAGTATAAATAAATGGGCCTGGACCCCAATAAATATATATTAATCAAATATGAGTATCGTTTAAGTCTTAAATGGCCTAAGTTGCCGAAAAGATTGTGTGAATGGGAGAGTGAGTGGGAAAAAAGTGTGTTAAAAAAAAGAATATTTTTTTTTTGGGGGGGGGGGGTCACGACCCCCTTGACCACCCCTCTGGGACCGCCCTTGGCCATACGAATATCCTCAAAGAGACATATGTGGTTCTCGAGCCGCGATTATGACATAGATAAACGTACAGTGAAGGAGAATATTAAGCACCCCCATGATGATTCTCATGTTTTGTCATTTCATTGTTTTAAAAAAGATGGATATCTATTCGAAAATCTCTTCCCTACATTTGAACGAAATACAAATTTCACAAAAACACATGAAGGTGCTTTATTGTCCCTCTTGATTGTCCCTTACTGTTATGTAGATTACTCAAAACTCAAAAAATTCGGATTGTAGTAGCCTAATACAAAATATACAGCAGGCTTCTGAAAACAGAATTCCTTTTAATAATTTAATTAATTTTCTATATAAAATAGACAATTTCTTTTCATTCAGAGAAGTGAGTGAAATTGGCGAATGCCAAGGGCACTATGCGGTCATGGGAAAAATAAAACCCCTTAACATAGCGAAGGGTAGTTTATGGATGAGTGCAACAAAAAAAAGTAATATAAGGAGTAATTTTAAAAAATTTTAGTTACAAAAAACTCAAACATGTTAAACAAAATATATTTTTTTTTCCAGGAATAAAAGTCGAGACCAAAAAAAGATTTAAAAAGACCAAAGCACTACACTAAATTACTAATACATTGATTTTAGAAAGCATGTATTATTGGATGTAGAATATTAAAATTAAAAAATACCTTAAAATTTAATTGGTAAATAAAAATTTTCGCAACTTCAACGGATGGTCAACGGGAGTGTGCGAAGGAAAAAATAATAATTAAAGTTGTGGTGTGCCAAATGAACAATCGTAGGAGTGGGTAGAATTGCTATGATTTTGGCAATAAATAAAAATCAATTTGGTGAGTTTTATTTTCCGTATATTTCGGATGCATTAACAGCGATCCCTCATCAGCGGCTGAAAATTATAAACAATATGAGTTGAAAAGACACAATGTTGTTACAATAATATTAAAAATTTTCTCAAAACATTCTTTTATAAAATCATAATCTTACCCAACTCACACTATGAAACCACATAAGGTGTTAACAAATTGTTTTATCGGAGCGATTCGTTGATTTATTGAGCACATACTTGGAAAGTGATTCATTCTCTAATGAAAGATTTTATTCTCTCTAATTATAATTAATATGTTAATATTTTAATTTTATAAAAGTGATTAAACTCACCAAATTGATTTTTATTTATTGCCAAAATCATAGCAATTCTACCGACTCCTAGGAAAAAATAATGTTTATTAATATTTATACTCTAGATCAGCGCTTCTCAACCTTTTTTGGCCCGCGGACCAGTAAAATTAGTAAAAAAATTCGCAGACCAGTGATATTTTTTTAACAACAAAATTTTACTAGGTATTAAAGAACTACTAGATAAGTTGATTGTAACTTTTTTATTATCATTTACTTACAATAATATTTAAAAGTAAAGATAAGTAATTATATATACATTAAGTATATAAACCTTTAACAAAAATCACAGAAAATTATAAAAAAAAATCACAAACTCATTGACATAGGAACACAACAAAAAATATCACTCCTACTTTAAAAAAAAAACCCTTTTCGGCAACTGAGGCCATTAAGGGGTTCAACTTTATTAAATAAATAAATTTCTCCGGGGACCACTGGTGGTCCGGCGGACCAGCGGTTGAGAATAGCTGCTCTAGATGACCTTTTGGAGGTTAGTAGAGGCTTCAAGGGTCACTAGTATTGCTCTTCACATTTTAAATTTAGTTAATTAATAATTTATATAAATACATAAGCGAATAACGTTCAATAATAAATTTATTCCCCTTCCCCCCATATTCAGAATATTCTTATATTATTGTCAAATTAAGTTATGGTATACCACCAATCAATTATAAATTAGGACAGAATCTATGCAAGTCTAATGAGCTCTGCCCGAATATATTATTGACGACTAATATAAGCTAATCTAGGGGTACATACAAAATTTCGTATCGGAAATTTTACTATTCCTGGAATTTTAAAAATTCAATATCATAAATCTAACAATCTATTTATTTAGTAGATCTGTTAAACAGTTACTAGTTATTTATTTAATGAACCTAATCAGTTTTTAAATCAAATATCGCAATAAAAATTATTTTGCTAGAAAAATGAGTTAATTTTTTTTTTTTTTTTTTAATTTTATTTATTTTGAAATTCAGTAATAAATATGAGCTAATTGTTTTTAAAATTCAATTAGTTTGAATGTGTTGGCAAATGATTTGAGTTTTATGGCTAATTAAAAGAACTTGGACGTAGAAAAAGTATTTTATTAACGTTTGGGTTCTTGATATATTTTGTTAAATTGACAAAGTTAATTTCCCGCATGCAGAATGTTTAATTGACAGGAAAACATATATAATATCATGTATTTTGTTGGAAAGCATCGTTTCACGAGAGAGAGAGAGATGAGTTAGTGAGTGGAAGGGCCACATTTTCAATAACACGTGAACAGATTAAATAGCGTAGATGAACGGGGGATTGGGAGAGGGAGGGACTGGCAGGTGTGTGTGCACACTGCATCGGGGCTTGAAATAAACGGCGAAATTATAAAATATGTAATTAATACAAATGAGCTTACAGTGTTATATAAAGTGATAGGATTTAGCACGATTTAATTGCGCTGCAAAAGTGAATTTCCGTATAAGCGGATAAAAAAAATCATCCAAGAATCTGGAATTAGTGTATGTGTGATGTCTTTTAAACAATTTGAAATTCAACGGGGGTGAAAAAAAAGTGAATCGTGGGAGAAAAAGAGAGTCAGAGTTTGAGGTTGGACTTGGGTGGGAATAGCAAGTGACAAGGGGGACGGCCATGGGGGGCTCCCCGCCTTACGGGCCGCATGTTTTTTCGCCGGGATCACTTGTTGATCCATCGCCATTGGAAGAGGCGAGGGACGGCAGCCAGGCAGGGGGCAAAAAGCACCGCCTCAATTAGTGACGCCCAGTTAAGCCAATACTTGCGCGCGCGCGCGAGCGCGAGAACGAGGGAATCCCCCCCAGTGAGGTGGGGTGCGCGCCACGACTTCACTCTCAAAAGGAAAAGAGAGAGAAAGAGAGGAGAAAAACCAAAGCGGATAACGACATTTAACCGAAATCCTCCATGTAAATAGCTGTTGCCGACGAAAGTGATGGGGTGCTTGAGGCTGCGAAAGGCGGAAAAGGGATGATTTTTTTTTTTTTTTTTTTTTTTGGTCAAGGGCTAAAAAACGGTGGCCAGTGGGAGAGAGAGCTTTTCACACACCCTTTTAAACGGACCCTTTAATTCGACGTTTTTTTTCCTAATTACTAACCCCCTCTCTTATTTTTTTTATAAGAGTAATAAATTACCTAATCTCCCGTGTCTTTCAATCGCCACAATAAGAAAATATGTAAAATATTTTTGTATAATTAAAAATTATGAATTATTCTTTTTTTTAAAAACTCGTTTATCTCTTAATATTATACAAAAAGATTAAATTTTTATTATTATAAATTATGCATTAAAATATGCAAATGTATTTTTTAATATGTTAGGTAATTTGAATTTCTATAAAATGGATATATTATTCTTGGGCTTAGAAGAGAAGCGTTTTGAATTTCTATTTAAAATCTTAAGCCAGTATTTCTTTATTGATTATAAGTTAGAAAAGGGTTCGTTCTAAAATACAGCCCGTCTAATCCAACTTTAGCCATTAAAATAAAGATATATTATTAGAGTTTTTATATGATTATTTGTATAGTTTTTGGACCGGACGAGGGTTGTTTTAATCAATAACGCATAAATATGTATTTCCTTGAAAAATATTAAAAGTTAGAAGTTATTGATTGTTCTTTGTTTTAAGAGCGGAGAGAGAAAGAGAGAGAGTCCTCCCCCCTCCCCCCACCTCCGACAAACAAAAGTAGCTTAAAACAATTTCAATGAAATATTTTATCTTTCGCAATAATTATGATTTTTTTTAGGAATTATCATTTAAAATATTCTATGTGATTATATGTTTTATGGGGAATGAATTTTTTTACCTTGATAAAAACGTTGATGAATAAATATTCAATTAAGTTTATAAATTTCCTTAAAAAAATATTCTTTATTCGGTATTACCATTCTTTATAGAATTAGAATGGCATAAATATGCGAATTTGATTATACTTTTTTTTTTATTAAATTTTATTTTAAATTTTTTTATGATAAAGTATATTCGATATATGTAAGATATAAATAACACTACTGGGAAAGTTTTTGTTGACAATCTAAAAGCTATTTTGGGCTTTTTTTATTTAATTAAGGTCTTTTTCGGCATCAAAGGCCCGGTCCCTATTTTATTTAAAATGATTTGTAGCAAATCCAATTTAAATAAATTTTATCGCCTTAGACGGGAGGCGAACCCGTGACCCGCGAACCCGCACTCTAACCCCTACACCAAGGTCTGAGCTTCATCAAAACAAAAATATATAAAAAACATAGGCCTGATTGGTGGGTTCACACATCGGACACCGGTTTAAGGGCTTTATATAAGTATGATTCTAATTCATGTTGATTTTTAGATCTGCTAAGTGCCGAAAAACTGTTAACAATAAACTTGAATTAAAAAAAAAATCAAAAGAATTTTTTAAAATTATTTATTACTTACTTTTAGTCCAAAAAAAATTCATAAAAGTTATGTGAATTTAAAATTATAATAGATGCACTGCTTCCACCATTGTCAATAAATAAGAAAAAATTAATTCTTTAAAAAAAATATATATATATATATGAATATATGTAAATGTTCTGGGAGGTTTTCTTGATTAGTTGTATGGGAAGAAAACATTTCACCGACACTATATTATCCATATACATGTACTTCCTAAATCACAAAAGAAAACACAAGACCCCACAAGTAGGGAAAAAAAGCAGATTGAGACCTCAAAGTCAACCGAACATAACACAAACACCACCCAGCACACATAACCAACCTCTTCCTAGATCACAATGGAAAATCCAAGCCAACTGAATCTGGTATCTAGTAAGACTGTCTCCAAAAACAAGCCTAATTCAACATTATTTCTTAAACCTACAATCTTGAAAAGAATCCAAAAGGAGAGACGAAAACGGGACTTCTTTATATATACATTTATGATTTATGATATTTATATATACATAACCCCAGTCACGGAGATATATATACTGTATATATATCATAAAGGAGTCTATCAAATAGTGATTAAAAACATTTAACTAAAAATTATAAACCCGGTTGATAATTGTTTGCAATGTTTTTCTAAGATGGGAGTATAAATATTAATTACACATATTTGTTTATAAAAAAAAAGGACAATTTTTTTTATTATTTTTTTCATTCAATTCAGTCAAATATTTTAAGATTCCTTTAAAAAATGAGAAAAATTGAAAACCAGTGTATGAGGAGATTAAATCACTCATGTGTTATAGGACTAAATAAAATTTCGTGTATAAAAGTAGATGAAAGATTTCATCAGAATTCTATGAAAAAAAAAAAAAAAATTTCTAATTTGACATTTGACAATCATAAAAATAGATTTTATTACCATTTAACTCACGGAAAAGAGGATTATAAGATTTTTGTTGATATTTAACAAGAGACAAATGATGTTTTGAATTAAATAGATCTAATGAAAATAAAATAATTGGGAAAATGAAAGAGAATTATTTTTTACCTTGTGATGTGATGATCTTAAAGTCAGTCGTACTGCTCACGGAATATTTGCCGAACTTAACACAAACACACACAAATTTAAAAACACTAACAAAATCATTTAATCACTTGAAAATAATTTATTATTATTATTAAATATTACTTTACTACTGAAACATACACGGAGCCAGCACGGAGCATGGAATTAAGATTAGCAACTGTCAACGACAACAACGCAGTTCAAGTTGACAATTAAAAAATGTATTTAAAAAAATTATTTTTATAAATAAATTATTACTTTTATTTTTATTAATATCAATTAAATTTTTAAAATATTTTTTATATGATTTTATTTATTTATTTATTTTCAAGGTGCTTGCTACAATTTGACCGCCCATTTTAAATTCAAATATTCAATACAAATTAATGAATCCAATAGACGAATGTTTAATATATGTATGGAAAATGTTCTAGCTCATTTTTTTTTTTTTTTTAACAATCATTTAAACACACTTTTTTCTCATTCACCCTCACATTCACACACACATTCAAAAATGACACAGTCTTTTCGGCAACTCATGCCATATGAGACTTTTTACTTTCTCTTACCTCTATATATATGTTAATATATATAGAGAGAGAAAGTATTGGATTCATGTCAAAAATTCGATGTCGAGATTTTGATGGATATACACGTTTTGAGGTCCCCTGAATCCAAAAAGTGGTTTTCGCGACATGGTCTGTCTGTGTGTCGTGTGTGTGTGTGTGTGTCTGTGAACAAAATATCTCAAGAACGAAAAGAGCTAGGAGGTTGAAATTTTATATTTAAGTTAGGCACCCCATGGGACGTGACACGAAGCTTTTGAACAAAATCGACCAAAGAGTACTAGTACTTTACTGATGCACTTTTCAGTTTTTTTCGATTTTCTCTAAATTTGCTCCAACGATTTTTTTTTTAATTCAAAAATCAATTATTTTTCAGATTCTCTTTAAAATGTATATTCTTATTTTGTGATTGAAATCTTCTGAAGACCACTTTACTCCTGTACTACATAGAAAAGATAGGAGAAATGGTTGCCGTAGTAACAAAATATAAATATTTTCCCATACTTGTAAATTTTACATCTTGAAAATCGAATGTACCGTACTGTCGGAAACTAAATACATGTCGACACAAAAAATCTGGTGTGACAAGCACAGAACAAAACTTTCGATTACCGAAGGTAAGAGAAAGTTGTGTGCTGTGCGCCAGTCACACCAAATTTTTTCGATATCCGTTATTGATTAATATAAATATTTGAGGTCCAGCTATTTGGATACCAAATGGCTTAAATAAAATCATCGAACTGCCTGGGGTCCGGACTGAGACCCGCGACTTTTGGTATATTAAGTTAGCACGATAATCCTTACACCAAGCCCCGAGGGCCTGGCTTTTTTTTTTAGGAAAAGAAGTGATTTTCAAATAAATATATAGGCCTACATATAAAATACATGTTATTTGAATAAGATATATAAATATCCAATAAATGTAATATGGTCGAGGGACTGGTGGCATGGTGCAAAGTGAAGCACACCAATGTCCCGGATAAGCTGGAAATCCCGGATTTTTTTATTTCATTAAGGTCTTTTTTGCCAACGAAGGTCATTTAGACCTCTTAGTCTCTATTTCAATTGGATTGGTAGCCAATGCGAACCCGCGACCCTTGGTACAAATGGCCAGCACTCTAACCACTACACCAAGGCCCGAGGGTTAATCCCGGATTTAATTCCCGGGGCTCCTGAAACCAATAAATAAGCATACGTACTCAGAAAAATTTTTTTTTATT
Organism: Euborellia annulipes; assembly: GCA_023213315.1. Classification (NCBI taxonomy): domain Eukaryota; kingdom Metazoa; phylum Arthropoda; class Insecta; order Dermaptera; family Anisolabididae; genus Euborellia; species Euborellia annulipes. The sequence goes on from JAKCPI010019513.1 coordinate 67,791, forward strand.
TATTTTATTTTTACTGTTGGTCCCCGGGAGTGGAACTCTGGATCTCTAGTGTTTCCGAGACTTTCGGGAAAGCTTGCATTGGCACTTGGCCATCGTTTTTTTTTTTCTTTTTATAAAACGCAAGTCCCTCCCAATGGTCTTAAAGAAAACTTAAAAAAATTAAATATTTTTGTAATTCTCATACAAAATGGAGATATCAGGCGAATTTGAATGATCTAGGTTCAATAAAACTCCCCGAATAAGACGTTTCGGCCTGAATTTATTTAGTCATCTTCAGTTATTGGGAATTATACACATAATGCAAGTGCACATGTGATTAAACCAGGATTTGTCAATAATAAAATTTATTTGCTTCTTACAAAATTATATGGCTCCTGTGCCCAAGCTCAGAGATAAATAAAATATATAAGTTATATATATATTATTTGCTGCACCTGTACTTGCTCTTTTCCATTCCATAACAGCAACTTCTCTCTCTCTCTCTCTCTCCCTGATAAATTTGCTTAAGGAAATGAACATATCTAAATCTGTGATTCAGTGGTTTATTTCATATCTGTCTGGCAGAAAGCAAAAAGTGGTTGATGGCGATGGCAACACCTCTGAACTTATTCCGGTGACGTCTGGTGTTCCTCAGGGGTCGGTACTGGGGCCGCTTTTGTTTTCAATTTTTGTTAATGATATCGGCAGGCATTTGGTGAACTCTAGTCACCATATGTTTGCCGATGATCTCCAGATTTATATATCTAGCACGTATGAGCTGGGGGATGCCATCGCCAGACTGAACGGGGACGTGGCTCGGGTGGCTAGGTGGGTTAGAGATAAAAATCTCAAACTGAATATGGGAAAAACCAAGGCAATTATTTTTGGGAGCAATGCGTTCGTTAAAAGGCTGACAAATGTGCCACCGATTGTTTTGGAGGGGAATGTTTTGGAATATTCCAACTCGGTGAAGAACTTAGGTGTTAAATTTGACTCAATACTGAGCTGGAAAGATCATGTCCTGGATGTGTCTAGGCGGACGTATGGCGCCCTATATAGGTTCAAAAAAAGTAAAGAATGTTTACCTTTTAACATCAGAAAGATGGTTGTGAATGCACTGATTCTGCCGCACTTCGATTACTGCTGTCTGGTGTATGGTGGATTGTCTGGCGAGCAGAGCGGGGTCCTTGATAGGGTGTTTAATGCGTGCATTCGTTTTATATTTGATATACCCATAGACCACCACATAACACCCTATTATAATAAACTAAAATGGCTCAAATTAAAAAAAAGAAGAGAATATTTCATGGGGTGTTGTGTGTTTGGTGTACTAAAAAATAGACAACCGCAGTATTTATATGAAAGCTACACTTTTGCACTGAGGGGTGGAGTGAGTTCGAGGATGTGTCCGCTTGATCTGCGGATGCCCATTCACAGGACTGCAACGTACGACGCATCCTTCCTGGTGGCATCCGTAAGGTTGTGGAACGGGATTCCTTTGGAGATCAGGTCGGCGGGTAGTTTGAGTTTGTTTAAGCTTAAATACCATCGATATCTTTTAGAGGAGCAGGAGCTTTCGTAATAAATGGCGGATGAGGAGGCGGCGCTTAGCAGGAGATTATATTTTGTGTATAAAATTGTAAAACTTTTATGCTCTAGGAGGCTACTGCCTCAGAGCAAATAAAAATTTTTCTTTCTTTCTTTCTCTCTCTCTCTCTCTATATATATATATATATATACAGGGCCGGCGCAAGCTATTCTGCCGCCCTAGGCAAGATTTTTTTGCGCCCCCCCCCCCAAAAAAAAAACTTTAAAAATTTAATTTGCCGCCCCCTCCTTAAAATTTTCCCTGATCTCAAAAATTTTTCTGCGAAAATTTTTTTTTTTTTCGCGGAACCAAAATTTTTTACCTTTATTTTTAGAGACACAAAATTTTTGCCGCCCCCGGAACCGAAATTTTTTTTCCCATCCGGAAAAATGTTTTACCTTTTTTTTTAGAGACGCTAAATTTTTTTGCCGCCCGTGGAACCAAATTTTTTTTCGGGTGCCGCTTGCGGAACCAAAATTTTTTTTTTATTTTTCCCTTTTTGCCGCCCTCTCCAGGTTGCCGCCTAGTTTGCCTAGTGGACGCGCCGCCCCTGTATATATATATATATATATATATATATAAAAGTCAACCTAAATTAAACACAGACACGATCACACACACACGCACCCAATCTCCTAACACATCCACTAACCAAACCAATAACACATCGACTTGGGGAGGCAGACTGAGGCCCCGTAGTCAACCTAAACCGAACACAAACGCAATTACACACACTCAACCTTCCTCCTGCTCTCAGAGACCAAACCAAGCCTCTGAGGCATCCAAATTGACCTGGGGACCAGCAAGACTGCGACCCCGTAAACAAACCACCCCAACAATTCCCCCCTAATTCCATACTCTTGAAAATGGCTCCAAAAGGAGAGCTGAAACGTCGAGTAAATCTCAACATCACACGCGACACAACCCGAGAAAACTTATCTTCGCATACATCCGGTCGCGGAAACCTTCCAGAACATTTAATATATATATATATATATATATATATACTAAAAAGTAATTGTAATCTATGATTGCCTCGTCATTGCTTTAACATATCCCTTCAATGAAAACACGGTTTAGAATTCATTTTTCAAATGATCAACCTTAAATTCTACTATTCAGAGACCACCCCTCCTTTTAAAACAAAAAAAAAAAAAATTAATGAAAAATGACAAATAGGCTATAATAAGTTAAAAATGAATAAGAAGCACTTGACCTCGCCTTATTCCCGCGATGCGGGTTGGCGGACCTAACTTTCTCCCTCCAACCCTATCATCCGTTTTTGGAACCGGAAGAAATAGGACAGGCTGGCCCATAGCACGGTCTGGCGGATTTATAAAGCCGGGGGGGTCTAGCAACGGAGAAGAGAAACAGCCATTTCAATGGTTGAGATTAAGCAATGCCAAACGCGGCGAAAGCTCAGAATGAACCGTGAGCAATCAGCATGTGGAACGTCCTCCGGTAGCCATCGGTTATTTCTACTTAAAAAATATTTGTAATCAAGTGTCATATATAATCAATGCCAAACGCGGCGAAAGCTCAGAATAAACCGTGAGCAATCAGCATGTGGAACGTACTCCGGTAGCCATCGGTTATTTCTACTTAAAAAAATATTTGTAATCAAGTCGAACCCTGAAAGGCCTCAGTAGCCGAAGAGCGTCTAAAAAAATCTTTTATAAGAAACAAGGTCTGAATGCAATACCGAGGTACTATTATTTTTTGTAGTCTTGAAAAAGGGAGAAATGAATTTTTATAGATGATTTAAAGTAAATAATAGAAAGTAATAAATTATTTAAATATTGATATATAGGCTAATTCATCGATTGAAAACCATCAGATAATAAAAACTTATATTCTTTTATTCATTTGTTTGAAATTATGTTTAAATGTATTGAATGTAAAAATGTGTTTTGTATGGATTAATATTTTTTTTAAATATTTATTATTTTTTTTTCCTATATCAATTCGATGTATATCAAACCTAATAAAGAAAAAACGACTTTCCGAATGAATGAAGTTTCAATATGGAATTTTAACATTTTTGTATTTTTTTTATTTGCAAGATAAATATTTTATATAAGAATTATTAATAAACGAATCATATATATATATATATATATAAAAGTTTAAAAAAATGACAAAAGCTATAAAAATGGAAAATTTGAATTTGGAAACCAAAACAATTCTCTCGATATGGGTATGTCGACATTAAAACGCATGAATATAAATTTTATATTCAATACAATAATTATCAGGTCCACATATAGAAATCATTAAAATATATTTGATGAATTATTTTCAATAGGGAGCAAATTTAATCGGCAATGAAAACAATGGAGTTGGGCGGCGAGGCGTGAGAGGGCCGCAGGGCAGCCGCCGCAAACCACCCCGGCACCCGGTACCCGGCACCCGGGCTATCCCTACCCCATCCCTGATCCCTATAACACACCACCCAACACCCCCATGGATAAAACGTGCAACTTGTTAATTGGCTAACGGCCGACTAGTCCGACAACGAGACGACCATGCCCTTCAAATTGAAATCATCCCGACAGCCCATAAATAAACCCAACTTCTCCCGATGGAATGGCATAAGGTTCCCTTCTGAAGCCTAAAGGAGGTCCGCTGAGATAACGCCCCACCCCGTTCCCTTCACAGATAGATAGACCAATCAACTTATCGATCTAAATGCGCACCGCTTTACATAAAATGTTTATATAAACTCCAACACTGAATGTGTATGTAGAGACTAATGTTTATACACATACCCTGATATTGATTTCGTTATTTTCTTGCGTTTATAAATAGTTGATTCGGCAATTCCCCTCGAGAACTGTTAATTAGTTTTAGTTCTGGAAAGCCCAATCCAGGACTAATTAATTTTAAGGTGACAATAAAAATTAGTCAGATAATGGACAACAAAAATTACAAATTTTCACAAGAGTGTTTAGTCCCAATGTTGTCAATTTCAGATAGGCTACTTAATTTACAGTATTCAAATGTCGATCAGATCTGGCCACATAACACAATAATTGATAATAATGTCCTGAAATTAATTATTTCTCCTATATATTGATTCTTTCTTCCTAATAATGATGTTGAATTTGGCTGTTATTTATCAAATATATAGGATGGGCAGGCAGAGATAAAATCAAATAAAAAATAAAATATCTTCTTATTTGATTTTTATTCATTTGTAGAGGTTTCGAATGCCAGTTGCCAGTTATACATTCAGCCACTTCTTCTGAAATTAATATTTCTCCATATATCTCATATATAGGGTAAGAGAAAATAAAAAATGTTATCTTCCAAAACTACAGTTTTTGCGCCATCTTTCTTCAAGACAAAAAAAAACAATAAAGGGTGGACAATTCCCCCTTTTTGGGGGAAAATTAACAATATTTTCAAGTCTCCGAAAAGCTATAATTGTTGAACATGGCTGTTTAGAAAAAATCAACTCCCATATGGTCAAACAATATACCTGAAAGTCATTCAGAGTGAATTGTTGATATTTTTATAACGGTTGTCAGAGGCTTGAAAATCTCTCCCTGGTTACGAACCTAAATAGCCTCAAAACGCCCTTTAAGAAACAATCACTGAAAAATTTAGCTAAAAAGTATCATAGACCACAATCATTGCGGTTATGTGATGCCAAGCGCAGCGAAAGTTCGGGATTGGAGAGCAATCAGTGTGTGGAACGTCCCCGGTAGCCATCAATACTATATAGGCCTATTTCAAAAATTTAATTAAATTCAACCTCTAAATAGCCTCTGTACCCGAAAAGAGTATAAAAAAAGTATCATAGAGGCAGCTTTTATCAGACCACCTATGTATGCTTTTCCATAAAAAGAAAATTTATGGAAAATGAGACTTATTTCTGAATTAATTAAAATTATTGGAAACCCCCTCTCCTCCCTGACTCATCGTCTTTCAAGATTTTTATTTTTTTATTTTAAACCGCGCTAAAACGAAACTTGCATTTTTAAAACCCGCGTATTGTAAGGTATCTCTGCGTGAAATTGGTTAAATATTATATCTAATCCATGCGTGGGTCAGTTTTATTGGAGATATGAAAATTGATGATACCAGATCATTGACCAGAAATATTTAAAAATAAAATAATTAATATAAAATCGGTTGGTTTATTTAAAAAAAAAAAATAACATATTTTTTATTAAAGAGATAAAACAATTTGTTTTGCTTTTTAATTGATATTTGTTTACAACGATAAAATTTAATAATCGTCACATGTATTAAAAGATCATATTAAAAAATAAAAAGAGAATGGAAACCTGTAGCTCAATAAGGCGCTATGCTATGTAAATCACAATGAAAAGTTGCATTTAATTTAAAAATTTATAACTTCTCAAGTGATATCATAAAATCTAATACTGTCAAATGAATTATAATAGCTAGTTCTACCTTAAGAGCTAATGAAGTTAAAATTTCAAGTCCTTCCTTCATTTTGTCCTTCTTTAGAATTAAGTATCCTATTAAAAATTATTTTCTACTTTTCGTATTTTTTAAATGGGAAAATATTTTCAAAACTTAATATATTTATTGGACCGGTGCCCTAGGATAAAGGTAGTCCACCCGCCGCGAAAGCGTTGAGGTCCTGGTTCGACCCCAGGGGGTGAAATTTTGCCCAATCATAAGCACAAACATATCTCGCAAACTTGCTATCTTAAACGATATATTGACTGGCTAATGAACAGTCTATTTGAGCATTGATTGAAAAAATTCCATCCTTTTCAAACAAGGCTCTATCTAGTTAATATATTTATAAATAATAATAATATTTATTTATGTCCTCCAAAATACATTTTTAACATTTATACATAATTTATATATATTTATTTTTTCTTGCATTTCACAAATATTTAGCTTATAAGAGTTGGAGGTTTTAGAATTTAATTTATTTTATCTGTAAGACTCAACCTTCACAAAGTTGACTACAATAATATAATAGAAACCAACAGAAACGAAAAGATCAAGAAATACTGTATATCCTATAAATTACGGGTACACTTATTCGTTTGTCTTTTCTGAAAGATAAATGATGATTAACTCTATCCAAATTTGAGGGGGGGGGGGGGGTTTGGAAAAGGGGTTATATTAGGTAAAATTCCTCTTCACCCAACCTCCAAAAATCACCCCAACCAACGCCCCTGGGGGGAAAAGGGCCCCCCCCCCCCCCTGGGGGGGGGGGGGGGGGGGGGGGGGAAGGGAACCCCGGGGGGGGGGGGGGGAAAAAAAAAAAAAAATCCTAAATCTTCCTAGATCAGCAAATGAGAAGGCTTGGTCCGCTCTAGAATAGTACGGGGAATTTTTTTTTTTTAATCTAACATTCTTGAATAGTTTTTTTTTTTATTCGTTTAAGTTTTTTTCGGCAGCGGAGGCCATGGAGAAGGGCGTCGAAAGACGCTCTCAACAGTCTAATCTAAACAGGCATCTTCTCAGTTCCCGCAGTTGAGTTCCCCTTTTATACTTCTTTATTTATTTTTTTTTTTAACTATATTCCTCCTGTCTGCATGGGACTACTGGCCATTATAGGTCTTCGAATCATATGCACCCATTCAAAAAAAAAAAAAAAAAAAAAAAAAAAAAAAAAAAAAAAAAAATAGACCACGTCCCTATTTATTTCAATTGATTGGTATCCAATTCTCGGGACCACATTTTGTGGGAACGTGGATGGCGACCACGAGCTGGGATAGGCAGTCCATCAGTTCTTTGTATTTCTTCTCTTCCTTCCTCTTTTCAACAGGCGTCATAACGTGCGACGGGCCGGCCTGTCCTATTTCTTCCGGTCGTAAAAAAGGCTTGATAGGGTTGGAAGGAAAAGAGTGAGATTCGCCGACCCCGCATCGCGGGAATAGGGCGAGGACAGAAGCAGAAGAATAAGAAAAGTATCCAATTCAATTGAAATAAATTTTGATCGCTTGGGACGGGATGCGAACCCGCGATCCTTGGTACAAATGACCAGCACGCTATCCCCAATCCAAAGTCAAAATGAAT